>CM056200.1:115932885-115990385 GCA_029692085.1 Gymnothorax javanicus
ACGCCTGAAGATTCACTAGCCATGACTCTTGTTGAGTATGCTGTGGACTGGCTCATACTGAAAATCAGTGTGCACCAGATCCTACCTATATCCAACAACTTCATTCATACAGCTATTACAGAGTAGAGGGACAACATTTCACAGACTGCTATCAACAGTTTGAACTTGTCTTTCTTACGATCTATATAGAATTTAATTCCGGCATCATTTAAGTCATGTTCCCATTGAAACACTAGTGAGTCAGGCAGCCTGAATGGCAAGGTCTGCTGCCACTTATGCCTGAAATCAAGTTTGAGTGGGGTTTTTTTTGCGCGAGGGTTTTATGCATGCCATAGAGCATGATGGGATGTTCATTGCCTAGTTTTATAATGCAGTACGGCAGTATGGATGCAACAGCATTGATTATGTCTCATCTTCTCAGGCCTGTAGTCAGTCACCCGTCTGTATCCATCGCCGTAACCTTTGTTTCCGTGAACTTAATGCTGGATTTAATGTACCCTTCTACGAAGCTACAGTATGAGAACAGTACGCTGTGTTGCTGGAGGTTTGTCATTTTAACGTCACAGTCATTGTAGATCATTGAACCTCTTCAATCATATCATTGTAAGTGCCGGAAGGGCACAGCCAGTCAGGATGCAACAAGCAGCCTCGCAGCGTTCAAGAAACTGCATCCAACTGGCCATTGTCTCATGTACACATATCAAAGAAGGGAGCTTTGAGTGCAGTGTGACTGGCTGAAGAAATGGTGCAGAAATATTTTGATGCTGGTGTTCTACAACAGGTCTCGAATTAGGCTAGTAAGAACTGGAATTATTATCTGGAATTCAGTTACAGTGTAAATAGGCACGCCGTACAGTGTAATATTTTCAGGCAACTGCATTTTCTGTATCCCAGTGTAACTGCTTTACTTTAAGCATGTATTCAAAATGCGCCGCATCACACAATTAAAGGTTTTACTGTAAGCTCTTGGCAAAACTAGGCCTACGCTGTCGGCGGCCGACAGCAAGGGGTATATCCCCGAAATTCCCCAATCCTCGAAGCCCCCTTTATTAGATTCCCCTTTACTAGACCTACAATATGAGCCAAATTTGAGGTCTGTGTAAGTAATTTTTCCAGAGATATGGCAAAAAAAGTTTTTTTCCCAATATATAGCGCCCCCCCTGGTGGCAAACCTAGGAGTGCATACTTGCCTAAAATCTAATCAGTTCATCCTCTCTACCATATCTACCCATATGCAAAAAGTGAGAAGCCAATGTGAAGTATTTTGTGAGTTATCGCACTAACGGCTAAAATCTGCGGACGCGGCGGCGGGTGGGGCGAAACCATGATATCCCCGAAACTCGTATTTCGGGGATATAATTATGGCCACATAAAATTGTGTACAGTGCTGTGGAAAAGTATTCACCCCTTTCGGATATATTTTTGCTCTGATTATTAGTCGTTTTAGACCATAAAACCTACGGACCCATGTATGGGTCAATCAAATGTGGGTGCTGTATTAAAACCTGTGATACTTCAGGCCAATTGTAAAGTCTAAGGAAGATCCCAAGGGTTCCAACAATCCCAAATAAGTCCTGCTGAATCAGAGGAAAATGAGTGTGAACTGATGTACAAGGTCTAGATCTTTTCTATTTGATGTAATGCTGTGACGATAAGAACATGGCATCCTGGGTTTGAATATTTCTCTGAATATTAGTGTGATGGAGCTTCAGTGAAGCGCTGCAACCAGCAGATACAGAATATCTATTTGACACTGTCCTCCAGTATGAAAAAAATTGCTTTTTATTACTTCAAATCTTCTTAATGGAAAACTTAAGTGAAAAGTAAAGTTTAAGGGGTTAAATGTTTCAGATCATCCATCTAATCTTAACCACTTAGTGCTCGGAGCCGTGTTTACTCGCGAACAATCGCCGGGCTTGAGTCCCGGATCCGTCTATGAATAATAGCTCATGCGAGTCGTGTTTAACAGGGCAGCAGTGAGTGCTGCCCAAATTATTTTCACTGATGGTCGTTGGCGTAATGAGTGATAAGAACTGTGCTGTTTAACATCTTAACCATCCAGACACTGACTTGAGTTCATGCGATGTACGATAAGGATGCAATCAATTACGCTATATACATCTTTTCCTTACTAAGAAACAGATCGCTAGGTGACAGAATGACGGCGACATGGAAAAAAAAACTTTCATAAAAAATTCTTGACAGTATGGTAAGTTTGGAAACACGGTTCGACGCATAATGGAATCTCATAACTCACGCACATGTAGCGTGACTCTTTCCTTAACACCGTTCTTGGCGCAAACTACTCAAGATTCGCACAGTCTCAACTTTTCCGCTGTTGGCGGGTGCGAACTAGCCAGTTGATCACTGCGATCAACGCCGCTCATACCGTAGTTGTTATCAACAATACAACGTAGTTTCACCGTTCGCTCACCCTGACGATTCCTCTTCACTGTTTCGCACATGTGGCCCGCGGGTTGACAGCATCTTCACAAGCTTTTTGTCCTGCCACAGCAGGACCAGCATCAGTCCGTTTGGCTGTTACCATGTGATCACGATGAAAATGAACGAAACAAAATTTACAAACTGAAAGTAATGGAATGTATGCACGTTACTTCTTATATCACCCAAGACCAGTCAGAACGTCACGTGAACTCAAACCAGTGTCTGTGTTTAGATGCAAAGCAAGAAGCATTCATGATAACAGTTCTGCATGTTTAGATGCAAAGTGAGCAACGTGATAAGACGCGGCTCCGGGACTCGAGCCGATCGGCAGTTATACGAGTGCACACATTTCCGGGCAAGTTCGATAAGCCAACTGATAAGAGATCGGGCAGGCGTGAGTTGCGGTAATGTAAATATACGGGAAACAAGTGGTTAATATAAGACAAAGACAATGCGAGTAAATACAAAATGCAAATTTTAAATGATCAATTCATTTATTGAAGATACAGCATAGCCCAACTGCACTTGAGCTTTAGGTCAAGAACTGATAGCCTGATATTCTCCTTTGGGATTACTGGTAGGCAGCAGAATTCATGATTTTATCAATTATGGCAAGTCGCCCAATAGACCAGGCAATCTATGGGAAATATACAACCTACCCGAAACAAATTGCAACAGAAATGAAATAAAGTAGGTTTGACAGGCTAATGCATGTAGAATAACATATCAAAAGTTTACCGTAATATACTGAGTGGAACAGGGTGAAATTACCAAATGAATGAGACTACCGGAAGTTGACGATTTTCGCCCATTGCTGCAGCATTGGAAGAGATTGCTTTTGGGTAACATCATATATAAGTAGTCTAAATCATAATAAAAGTTCTGATCTATACAAAAAGCAAACAAGCTATATGCAGAAGTTTTATTTGAATGTTATATGGGCCTAGAATAAATTAAAAATCAATTATCCATCACAACAGGGTTGATAGGCGTCCCAAACATTAATGCCTGTTTTGCTTACTAGTACAATGTCAAATACAACATGATAAAAAGTTTCTATTTACTTAACTCCCTAATGACTAATGATCCTGTCCCCAAAGTGCTTCTTCAGTTCCTGTTTCATGTATGGGAAACTGTATGGTTCACAATCTTCCACACTGATGAATCTGCGCATCTGGTCAATGAGGTCATTGATTGTGATCTGTTCATCATTTTGTTCCAGATATTCAGCCACTTGGAGGAAAGCCTCACTCCTCACCTCATCCTTTGGTCTTCCACTCGTTCTTTTACATTTGGAGGCTCTTTGATCATCTGCTTGCCTGGAGGCAAACACTTTTGGCATTTACTTGCCAGTTCTGAAGTTAACGCTACACAGTTGGTGGTACACAACATCTGCAGCAGGCAAATCTAGGGCATACAGAAAGCGGGGCTTGACGATTTTGACCCATTCATTGTCATGTTTCTCACAAGCCTTGAGAATTGTGTCTCGCAGTTCTAAACTTCTCACTGGAATTAGTAGTTAGTTAGGTTTTTTGCCATCATATGGGTCAGGAAACCTACAAAATATACAATCTGTCTGATAGTTAAATGTTCCAGATGGTCGTAGAAAATTGGCTTCTTCTTCACCAGATACACCAGCACGCTTTCTGTTGTAGCTGCTAATTACTTTTGGGTTTATATAGTCCCGTCTACACTTTGTATGGACCTTTTGGCCAGGTACTGTTCTTATTTGACTTCCATGAGCTGTGCTAGCTTTTGCAATGCCCTCACATCCCTTTTGCCGGAGAGTGGTGGTTGGATCTCCATTATTGAGTGGCTGATCGCAGAACACACAGACGTCCATGTTGATCACTCAGCAAACTGAAAGGTATCAGAAAATCTAGCTTTATTTTTCAAAAAACTGGTTGGTCAATATCAACTACTCAATGAAGGTCTTTTAATTCATTTGCAACCATTAATGAAAACCAGGAATAATTTAAAATTAACAGGCATTTATTAGCATAAATCGACAAGAAAATTGACAAGAGTCAGCAGAAATTTAAGTACATCTATTTGTATATATTTTCTGTTTAAAATGAAAACCATTAAGAGCAGGTGGATTATCTGCTCAAGAACATTCCATGCTTTGACTTTAAGACAAAACCTGATTTTTTGCCCCGATTGCTATCATTTAAGGCACTATACACTTACTTAACAATATTTAACTTTGGGTCTGTGAGTTATTGATTTTAACAACTGCAAAAACCAAACAGCTTTATTCTAGTTCAAGCTGTAAACATAAAAAGAATAAAAAAAAAATCTGATTCAAATATCTTTAGTCCTGAGATATAACACAAACAAGCTTTCTAACCTTACCATTACTGCTATGTTCTTATACAACTTCAACAAATAATTTTAAAGAAGCAGGTTAGTAACAACAAAAAGAGAAACAGAAATGTTTTGGGTGACCTTACACAAAGATTCAGCATGTTCTGATCTGCAACAAAAATACATAGTGTGATAATAGTGTAGTAAATGACTGTTTTAGAAATTTCATGGATAGGGTAAAAACAGCCAGCCTACAGATGTAAATTTCAATGTGTTCCACTCAGTGTATTAGGGTAAACTTTTTATATGTTTTTTTTGCACGTTTCTAGATACAGGAAATGTACATGCAAAAACTGTTGCAATTTGTTTTGGGTATATCCACAGAGTACCTGGACAACAGGTCCTGAAGCAGCAGAACAGCCCCAGATTATCACACTCCCTCCACTCCTGTTAGACTGTTGGCATGCGGTGTTGGTTTTACGCCAGATTTAATGGTATTTTTGTCTTCCAAAAAGTTCAATTTTTGACTCATAGTTTGCAGAATATTGTCTCAAGTGCCTTGGTGAGGGTTGGGGGTTTTCAAGATTTTTTTTGGCAAATATGAACCAAGCCTCTACGTTGTTTTTGGGGAGCGGTGGTTTTTGCCTTGTAGCTGTCCTATCAATGCCCTGTCTCCTCTCTTCCTGTGGATTGCGAACACTGTCCTCATTTAAGGCCCCTGTGGAAAATGCAGACAGAACAGTGAAATTTGATAATAAAAATGGAATAAATGTTAAAATGTGGAATATTGTGGAATTTTCCAAAAGCGTGTGTGAAATTTAAAAAAATAAAAATAAATTAGGGTTTTCCCTGCAGCACTAAAAGGCCAGTTTATAGTTCAGCAATGAAGTTTCACCTGACTGAAATCGCAGAATGATTGCGAATGTTGTTAGCTCATAACTAGCCCTGCGGACCGCAGTTTTCAGCACATTCAAATTTTTAGAGAGCTGAAAACTATGATTTTATGTGCGGGATGGAACACTGGAACATTCTAGTGCTGCCTGACTCGGAGAGTGGTCATTGTGGTTTTGAAAAAGTATAAACTCACCAGCGACATTCCAACAACTTGGTGCTCCATGCGATGAAGAAATAATTTTATTGAATTTAATTTTGTACTGTGCTTTACCACTGAAAAGCTAAAAGTAAACAAGGAAAACGTCAGGTTTGTGAAGGCTGTGCTTGTTTGGGGAATACAGTTTTCTCATTTGAAAACTGAGGATTGAAGATGTAGACAAAACATTGTGAATCTCAAAACAAAAAAAAAAACCAAACAGATTTTAAAGGGCCTTACCTCTAGGGGGCAGCACGAGTTTTGGTTGTGGAATGGAGGCAAGTTGAAGATTTGGGGGGGGAATCTGGCTATCTTCATGAGGAACAAATTAGTCCGAGTTATATAAGGCTCATAGAGACTAAACCAGTGAAGGTGCTGAACTAAAACCTATTTACAGATCATTTCCGACCTGAAGGTACCTCTGAACAAAATTTCTGAAAAATCTGAGATGGTCGAGTGGGCACTTTTCCTGAATAGGTCCACTTGACATGGAATGACCGATGGTATAGAATTGATGAGGGCAGTGCACACTAAAGCAAAGCAAAGATCTTAAAAGATATGAGAGAGAGGAATGGTTGTCAGTCCCAGTTATGCACAATGAAAAGGGTCAGTGCTGTTACACTCGGAAAGTGAAGGGCACATTGTTCGGTGTCAATGATTGTCAATCACATTTTTTTATTTACTTATAATATAATTGGGAATAAAATTTGTTGGCTTTGTTGTTCATTCTGCATTTCATAAATGGCTTGAAATGCATTTTGTCGAATGTTCCAAGTTTGAGTCCAAATTCGCTAGAAGTAGAATTTGCTTGTGGATTTTTGATTTTAATGCGATTTAATAATGTCCATATGCTGGTGTTAGAGAAATCTTGACCCTGACCAGCAAATGATAAAATCCCCCAATTAGGAAGCCATTTTATCCACAACCTATAGCGTGCCCCCTCAGGCCAGAATAGTTCATCGATTGACACATTTTTAATTGCAGTTGTGGTTTGAATCCAGAGTGGGACCAATTCAATATTATCCTTGTTAAACTTTTCAAAGTGGCGCCTTAGTCACTCATGTACAACTTAAGGTGGTTAATACTGCAGAAATTATTACTCATGTGCTTATCAGCCTGACTGTAAACACCAGCTAGCGCTTTTTGGAAATGAACGTTAGTGAATTGTTGACATTGGAATAGCTTAACAATGTTACATTATGCTACACAGCCAGCCTCATATAAACAAAGAACATCCCTGTTGGTGAAAAGGCTGTGCTGTATTTAGCAGTATCTCCGTCTGTTATAAATGAATTGAAGCCAACAAAGGCAAGTGTGGCCATTCTGTGTAAAACAAAGATTTACGATACCCTTTAATTGTGTTGTATCCCGCATTTGTGCTTCCTCCAGAATATTTGGCCCTTAAAATTCCATTTTCTCCTGGTGTGAAATTGTGTTTTCTAGAGGGCCTGAGAAAAGTGATTTGTGTGCCATCCTGTAGACACCATAGATTTAACAAAGGGCTTTTGTTAACGCGCTATTCTGTTGACATATGTTCTGCTCCTGATAATAAAGAATACGGTGCAAGAGATTAAATCGCCTCGACGATTTTTGCCAAAACACTCAGCAATCTTTAAATCCAGAAGTGTTTTTCCTTTCTATTACAGTTAGAAGCCTGTGAGATGGAGGAGGGAATAACGCAAGGTCTCATTCCATTATACATGAATATTGCTTTGGAGGCAGATTCAGAAAAGCTGGATGGCTGTCAGTCACGGGTGATTAAAAATTGAGTGAAGATGCAAAGATGTGCTTGCCAAGCGGCACCATCGCCTTGGCCCGCTGTTTACAAAACCTTATGATTGCAAATGCTGTGTATACCATGAATATTGACATACATATTTGAAATGCTCGTTGCCTGGATTTGATTCTTGAGCGCAGAACTTTTTTTTTGTTCTTTGCAAAATGCCTCTGGCTGTTTATTGTGCGAGCAGTGAGGCTGTACACAGGTTTTAAAAATGTATCTGATGACCAGGAAAGACGGAGCACCCGAGGGCGAACATGAAGTTTTCTGAAAAGCGCGGGATCTGATTTTTTCCCCCGTTTCTGAATTCAGATTATGAGTGTAGTGGTGTTTTTTTTTTTTTTTTTTGTAAAGACCCAGTGGTTGAATGTATGAGAAGTATGTATGTTGAATTTTGTACAAGCTTCACCATTTCTGAAAATGACTGCACTGTATTCTTAATTTTTTGGGTCTTGAACAAATTTCTTGTTAGCACACTTGACCTTTTTTTTTTTTTTTTAATTAAATTTTTTTATAATTTTGCTTTGGGGAGTCCTCGGGTCAGCATGTGAACTAAGACCTCTTCCTTTGCACCCAAGAGATCCCTTACCCCTAATCCCCTTTCCCAACACACTGCCCAATGTACTAATGTTACTAGGGAAGAAGTATTTTAAAAACTGAGTAAATGAATAACTTGTAGAAAACTGCACCATGATAGAAACATGAAATGCACACCATCCTTCTCGCTAGCGTATTTTGTTACCTGAAAAAATACGCTGTGTCTTGGCCCGCTATGCTGTCTTTCAAGCTGCGTGATTGCAAAATTTGACACATTTTCCAGTAAAATATGTGCAAATTTTCCTAAAAAACTAGTTTCTCTACCGTCGTCTGCGCTGCTAACGAATAGCGCGTATGGTTTGTTTTGACAGAAACAACCATGTGCACATCGTGATATGAGATTGTTTAGGAAAGAACGAGGGCGGGGTGCTTGATACTACCGTTTTCCACCGTAGGTGAATGAATAATGCAGCTTTCAGAGCGTTGTTGTAGCAGGATCACGTAAATAACTGTTTTTTTTTCCATTGGTTGTTGCCCTAAATCTTACCCAGATACGATATTGCTATTATCTGATTGGCTATTGTGTAGCCCCTTTCCTTTTTTTGATTGGTTGGCTGGTGGCAAGCTGCCACCGAGAACTCCAGGGGAGACGTGTTTGAGTCCTGCACAGTTATAGCGGTGCTGTTGCGCATTTAGGCCTACTGTTGGAAATTTTCTTTTTAATCTTTTTTTTTTTGCGTGAGAAATTCTATGTGTGGCGTAAGTGCGTGACATCTGACTGAAATGAGTGACAATCACGCTCATTGCGTGAGACTTGAGAGCCCTGCCTTAGCATTACCCCGAATACAATCGTGTGTTTCCGACTACCATATTTGGCAGGTAATGACACCGCTCGATGTCTCTGAATGATTTCCTTTTTGTTATGTAGTTGTGTAAATAAATGATTGTTATATTTTTCAGAATGTGTTTTCCTGAGTTCACATGAGAACCAAAGCCTTTGCAAGTTAACCTTTAGCTACAGTGGTCCCAGGTATTATTTCAGGAGATTTTACATGCACGATTTGTATTCCAGGTGAGTATATATATCCTTAAATTGGGCCATATAGACGGTCAAATAGGCCTCAAAAAACCATAAATTGCCAGAGCTTCACGGCCCCCAACAGGGATCTACCCCTGGACCCCGTTTGGGGCCTTGGCGGCCCCCAGACCCCCGGCCGATTTGGGTGATGTCCCACCCCACTACGCTGTCAAAAATTTCTGCTGAGAACCCTGCACACTCCTTCTTCTACAGAAGAAAGAAACGAGTACCTTGGCTCTGTTCTGTGCTATTATGAGTTACGAATCCTCCCAATCTGTTATTTGAGTCAGGTTGTCATGACGGGTAAGAAAAGGCCTCCACTTTTGTTTCAAATTTATCTGCAACTCCCCTCAGTGTGAATTAAATTTTATCCAGCTTTGAGTAGAACATGATCTCTTTGAGCCATCTCGTGTGAGATGGCGAAATTGGTTTCCTCCTATTGAGGAGAATAAGGCGGTGGCCTAAAAGAATGGTAAAAACGATTACTCCATGCATCCCAGCTGGTCACACTGCATCCTCAGGCATTGCCACAAAGAGAATGGTACTTGGCTGAGGTTCCATTGTCACACTGTAAATACCACTGAAGGATCTGTCGACCTTCTCCCAAAATATTGTTAGGCTTGAGCATGACCAAAACGCAGGGCTGGCGATAAGCGATATCGCATCGCAAAATGCGATCAGTTTTTTTGAAATGCGCCAATTTGCGACGGGCTTTTGAATCCCCATTGCATATTTTGTCTTCTGATAATGTGAGTAAAAGTTTTAGTCCAGTTTTGATCAAAAACGGGCTCCTACAGTCTCATAAATATTGTACTGATCGCCCTCTGCAACTACACTATGGATAACCTAACGGCGCGACTGAAACCATGGTAGCGAGTGAAATTACCCCATTTTCCTTCCTCCGCGCCAGTCCCGACCACAGAGCTAAAGAAAACACTGGAGTGGGAAACGTCATTGGCTGAACCAACCGCAAAACCTGAGACGCGTTCGCCACCCTTTGTAAAGAATCGGCGGGGGAATTGCGCAATCAAACGCTGTACATGTGTATATGCGACTAGATAAAATTACATGAAAAACACCGGACTGGTGACACACATCAGGTGTCATCTAACACAGGTATTAAATATAAAAATAACGACGACAACGACTGTTTCCAGATGTGCTAATTGCATTTAAAAAAACCGTGAATTATTGTGTGATGGTCGAGATCCGGACCGTCCCTCGTTGGAATTAGAGGATCGACTGACATCAGACTGAATGACCAGAACATTGCTGACACTTTCAGAATCTAAAAAGAATGAGTGATTCAGAGTAAGTTAGATGGTCTCAATTCTTAAGTGATGTATGGACTTTAACCCGTCATTACGATAGGATTTTGGCACATCGTTGTATTTTTGTATCGCTGTATAGTATACCGTTTTGCAAATATTAGGCAGCGGTCAAGCACGTGAACACTGACAACATCGATTCTAACCCAACAAATCAACAAACCTGCATTTTAGATCGTGTAAGTACTTGGTTAGGGATTTCTCTTTGTGCAAGGTACTGAAGAGCTTTGAAATTAAAAGCTTTTATTGTTTGCTATTAATTATGAAGAAAAAGTTACTTTGTTTTACTGAAGGGCTTGTGTCATCAGTGTCTTACGTTTATTTGCATGATTGGTTATTAATTCGTTTTAGAACATGATAGGTGTTAAATTGGCATAGGTATGAGTTGCAGTTGTAAAAAACCAAATAAAAAATATTTGAGATCCAGATATCTTATTGGTGCTCTAAATTAAAGGCCCAATATGTAAACATTTCAAATTCAAAGATCTATAAAATATGTAGATATGTTATATATGTTTTGGTGTTGTGTACTTACATTATCTGTGAAGTATTCAATGATTATCAAAGACAGAGATATCTGTATTATCAATGTAGGGACACGGGCGTTACTTTCCGTGATATTTGACGCGTCCTCCCAACACAAAGAGTGCACGAGAGCGAGAAAATCGCCCTTCAAGCACGCATGCTTCGCCCTTGCCAAAGAGTTTCAAGCCGAGATGGTGACCATCTTGCGTCGGGAACTGAATTTTCCACCACAAATGGTCGTAGATCAAATTTTATTCAGGTTGTTAGCTACCTTACTTAATAAACTTTTATCTTGGTTTTTTGTAACTAAATTTCTAATAAGAGAAAAAAAAATAGAAGAAACTAAAGCTAAACCGGTGTAACCGGAAAGATACAATGGCTGCTGCTATGTGTCTGTTGGAGGACATAGTGAGCCGTGAGATATCTCTCTCTCCCTGTCAAAGTGCACGTTAGGCTATTATTTATTATTATTATTTATCCTCACATAGTTGGCAAATCAGCCTATTACACCAGCAGTATAAGTTCAAATTTAGCCAAGTTGTAACATAAACGTAACGTTACTCCACTTCAAAACATTTTTCTTGTGATGCCTCATGTCAAACAGAAAGCTGATGTGTACGGCACATCGTTTGTGCGTTATGAGCATAGACTGTATAAAAAGATGGACGAAGCTACCGTGACGTCACCCATTGGTTTCAGCATACCATAAAGGAAGCCTCGATTTTGGCAATTTGAATTGCGCCATGTTGTCATTTTGAAATCGGATGTAATTTCTATTGGACAAGAGCGTGTATTGAAGATCCGGGGAGGACCGTGGCTCTGGATCTGACCGTATCGGACGAGGACCAGAGGATAGCCACGCCCCTAAAGCATATTCTGGCTTTATCCTTTATTGTAGTCTATATGGGACCATAATTTACAAAAATGAACATCATGATATATCGAAGGAGACTTGAAACTTGCTATAGCTACCATAAAATAATGTGAAAAATCATTATTTAAATGAAAAATCAGGTGGGAAAGTAGGGTCATTTTCTCATAGACTTCTATAGCATTGAACTTCTTTCTGCAACCACCGACGTCGCCATCTGCTGGCCATTAAATAGAATGCCATTTTACGGTACTTCCGCATGGCCTTCATTTTTCAGACCAGGGTGCTGCGTCCATCTTTTTATACAGTCTATGGTTACATTACTTGCAGTTAGAACACGGCTCCCTTGAATACGCGATTCATTTTGGTCTATCAGCGTGTCTCGACAGATAACCGCTGGCCAGCTGATCTGTTGAGCACATCGTTGCTAAGGAAGCTATAGCAATAGCGGTAGGGGCAACTGAAAGCGTACATTGTCAGCTGACAGTGGCATTTCCTCAATATCTGTTACCTTTAGCATTTGCATTCAGCAACAGAGTGTTCACAACTGTTATTTTTCTCTACAAAGATGGGCAGCATGAGCCAGCCCCACCCCCTTATCTCAGCCTCTGACCTGCAGCACCTCATAAGCGCTGTAAACGGCCGACTTATCATTATCCCTTACATTTTTTTTTATTTGAATGAAATAAGATGAAGTTATATAAAAGTAAAGAGATATAACCTTACCTCGTCCATGTACATGGTTTCGCCGCTCCTGTTTGAGTCACGTCAGAGAATTTAGCTGCCAGCGGTGCGTGTAAATTGATGAAGACAACAACTCCCATGATTCTACGTGATCCCATTGCGTCTTCAAACTTGGCCTCTTGTTATTGTTTGGTTAAGCGCCCCCTAGCGGCAGAGAATTACATATTGGGCCTTTAAAAGGAAAAAAGGCTGTAGTAAATGATGGGGAGGACAAGTAAACCTGGGTCATTACTGGTCCGGATGTCTCGTGAAAAAAAAAAAAAAATTTCTATCCCTGATGTACGAAAAAAGAGTGGTATATTTATGTCTAATGAATGCTGTTTTCATATTTTGGAGACATATATTTGTACCATGAATTCCTACAATGCTCTTTATTCTAGATTATGGCAATTTTTATTTCAATATTTAAATGTTCATAATTACCAGTATTAATTTCTTTCACAGTAAAAATATTATGTATGATAAAAATCAGTCCTGAATAGTCACTCATTCACAGCCTGAGCCAGGTGAGTGGCTTAGGTAGAACCAACTAAAACTTAGTAGTTCCTATTCAGTTACTGAGTTATTATGTATTAGCTGTAAGTGGGTCCCAATTGGTCAGTCCAAGTAGTTTTAACACTGCAATGCTTCTGTAACTCAACTGCCTTGGTCTTCATTAGGCGATGTTAATTGGTGTTAGTACTGTTAGCTAAGTGTTCTCAGAGATGAAAATAAAAGGTTATAAAAGGTTAAAGTGCATATACAGATGTTTTTGTTAAGTTTTATTTTTGCTACACAGCATAGCATTCTGAAAAATGCTAGATAATGCTACAGCCTTCTAGAGACTGCATAACGTTTTCGCTACGCAGTTATTTTTGCTTAATGCCAGCCCTGAAAACGTGTAACGAAGTTGCAGTCATAAAGTTAGATCGATCACTCGTTGGAACAGTATTCGGATATGTTCGCTAGCTAATTTCTCTTTAGTGAGACAGAGGTGGTGAACTGTCCTAAACTGAATTTAACCGGGCCTGGCACAGGGAATGTGGATTGTCCCCTCCGAGTGGGAGGTGAGTTGCTGCCCCACGTGGAGGAGTTGGTATCTTGGGGTGTTGTTCACGAATGAGGGTAAGAGCAGGAGATCGATAGGCAGATCGGTGCAGCGTCTGCAGTGATGCGGGTGTCGCACCAGTCTGTCGTGGTGAAGAAGGAGCTGAGCTTAACGGTGAAGCTCTTTTATTTACCTGTTGATGTACGTTCCCACCCTCACCTATGGTCATGAGCTCTGGGTAGTGACTGAAAGAATATGATGTTGAATACAAGCGGCCAAAACGAGCTTTCTTCACAGGCCGGCTGGGCTGACCCTTGACGAAAGCGCGAGGAGCTCGGAGTAGAACCGCAGCTTCTCCGTATGGAGACGAGTCAGTTGAGGTGGTTCGGGCATCTGGTTCGGAGGCCTCCTGGGCGCCCCCCTTTAGAGGTTTTCCGGGCATGTCCAACTGGGTGGAGGCCCTGAGGCAGACCCAGGACACGCTGGAGGAATGGTATTTCCCTGCTTGCTGGGGAACGACTTGGGATCTCCCAGGAAGAGTTGGAGGAAGTAGCTGAATGCATAACATTGTAAAATTCTGAAGAAATAAAGTGCCATTTTGTGATTGAAATTGTGCCAAAAAAAAAAAAAGCTGCCAAACAGAAAAACCTCTTCACAAGGGTTAGCCATATCCAGACCACCTACGACATATGTTTTTGTGATGAAATAACATTATGAAAAAATAGAGTTTGCCATAAAACATGAAAAAAACAAGCAGACAGAGTCGGCTATATCCCCCGCCTACTGGTATTACTTTGAACCCGGTTGGAGTATTATAATAAAAAATGATATATAACAAGGGATGTTTGCATCAAGATAGATAACAGGCAACCTTTACCAAGGTCAACATGTAAAATTTGTAAGTTGAATCTCCATGCAGAATGTAAGTTGCAAATTTCCATGAAAACGGCAAAAAAAAAAAAATCTGAGAAAGGTGAAAACCTAAAAAGGCACATCTAAGCATGTTGATTGTTGCACACATGAAGTTTTGTAGTGCTAGGTTCAGTAGTTTTTGAGTTCTGCTCCGGAAACGAAGTGGGACGGACGCACGCACGGACGGACGGAGCCCATTTCAATATCCCCCCCCAACTTCGGTTGGCGGGGGATAATAATAACTATGCAGTTCTGGGACTACATCCTGTGGAGAGATGAGACAAAGATAGACTTGCACCAGAGTGACAGGAAGAGACTAGCATGGAGAGGGAAAAGAACTGCTCATGATTCAAATGGGCTCAGTGAAGAAGGAGCCGACTGCGCAAAAATTAAGATGACATGGATTTTAAAAGTGCACGGTTTCAATGTTTGTCAAATACTATGTGATATATGTTGTGTGAACAGAGAGCAATTGCAACCATTTGAATACATAGACCCTCAATTCTAGGGACTTAAAATTATATTGATGCACTTCCGTAATAATAAATTAAAGATCCCCTATTATGCCACCAGGTGCACAGCTAATTAGCCATTATGAGCCAATTCAAAGTCTCCCCTACCTGACATCACAAGGGGGAGTGACCACCCAGAATAATGAAATCTGATTGACTGCTTGGCTTTAGGTGATCAGTTCTTCTTGCCTCTGGTTGGTTACTTCCCCATGTGATGTCAAGAGGGGAAAGATTTTGAAATGGCTGGTAATAACTAATTAGCTGTGCACCTGGTGACATAATAGGGGACCTTTAACTGTTCATTTCTGAGATATGATTGGTCTGGAACCAGATACTGGATTCCTTGTAATGCTCTGGCAGGTATTTTTTGCAGATGTCTTCAGTTCCCTCTTGTTATTTGGTCATCTTGCCCTCAGTTTCACTTTTGACAAGCAAAATGCATGCTGATGTAGATTCAGGTCAGGTGACTTGGCCATTGTTGAACATCCCTCTTTCTTGCCATGAAAAAGTGTTGGGTTGCTTAGCTGTATGCATTGGATTATTACCTATCTGCGCTGTGAAGCTGTATATGATTCAGAATACATCCTGCCGGTTTTGTCAGAAGTCACATAATCAATTAAATGCAAGGCAGTTCCACTGGCAGTCATGCATGCCCACGCCTTAGCACAACTTCCACCATGCTGTGCAGAAGGGGCAGTATGCTTTCAGTCATAGACTGTATATAAAGATGGATGATGCATCGCCACTTCCAAACGCTGTACAAAAATGGAGCCAAAATATCCTCCATACAGATGCTGCCATTTTGCACATTTGGAGCCAGAGTCTGTGCAGAAGTGATCGGGGGGTTGAGCCACAGTATTTAGGTCTCCACGGATATGCCTGCCCTTCTCAGTCGCTCTGTACTTTTTATGTAGCCTGGCTGGCTGCATCAGTGTCAGGCAAGAGACTGGGGGTAGTGTGCTATATAGTGTCTTGTCAGGAGATGTAACCAAATGTTAAGCACCACTTTACCACAACCGAAAGCTTGTTAAAGGGTTAGCTAGTTTCCCAAGTACGGTTGTATGATGCCAAATATGTTTGCTGCTTTCCTCGTCCATAGCAGTAGCGAGATTGCTTGGCTCCCGTGCCGATTTCCAGTGCTTCTGCCAGGCTCTACTAACTTTTGCCAACTGCTAGCTATCTATAAGTTAGGTGGCTATTACATGGAGTATATTTTAGTACCTCACACAACCCTACTTCAAAAATCTTTGCCAATCCTTCAAAATAAGGTAAATGTCTTGGGTCTGAGGGTAAATGTACTCCCTGCTATCATGCGTTTAAATGTTAGCTATAAATGCCTCACTAGCTAACTAGCTAAGTGGCCCATCACTAAATCTTGATTCACTAGCTAGGAAGCTAGCTGGCTAACCTTTTTTTAACCAGTAAAAAAGCTCTTTGCGCTGAACATAGTTTCGCTGCTAATCGTACGTAACAATATGTTCTGAGTAAAGACATTTTCTACCATTGATTTCAGTTGCTGCCTAACTTACGGTGACCTCTCAGAATCTTCTAAACTAGCTTGCTGGTGAACGGGGTTATATTCAGCTGTACTGGGACCTAGCAACTTCTGCTTCTATGATGCTAACATTATATCTCTTCTCGGCGGTCACATTCCAGGACTGAAGAATTCCCAAAAACAAGCCAGCTGGTGACTTCCTCTCTTGGAGTTGCTGTCAATCACATTTGTCAATCATGACTTTACATCCCCTTTTTATAGTATCAAATAACTAACACCAGACTTATCAGAAAAAAATTAACTCTGGAACATATGTCAGCATGGTAAGAACTAAAAATATCTCTGGAAAAAAGTTATTTGGCACGTACTTTAATATTTTAGTGTGGCCCGTGTCCCATGCACTAACATGGAGGGGGCGAGCTTATAACCTGTACTGCAGCCAGCCACTAGTTGGCGATCAAGATGTTTTGGCCTCACTTTAGTGGAGCTAATAAGTAGTCCATCTTTATATACAGCCAATGCTTTGAGTCATGAGCAGTACCTGCCCTTCTCAATACTCCCATCGTTCTGGCACAAGTCTATCTTTGTTTCATCTGTCCATAGAATGTAGTCCCAGAGCTTCATAGGCTTTTAACGTTCTATTGCAAACTTAAATCTTTTTTTTATTCTGTTAGAATGTCACAAAAAACATACCTAGAAGGTGTTCTTGACATGGCTAACTTTTTTGAATTTTTTTTTTTTTTAACCAGGAAGATAATTCTATTATCATCCTCCGCAGATGTTGTCCATGGCCTTCCGTACTTTTTGCCTTCTTTTTTTGAGAATGCTAGTGCAGTGCCCATTCAGTACGTGCCTGTTCAGAGCGGGCTGATTGCTTGGCCTCTGATATTGCTGCTCGTAGGTGTCTCGAGAACCTCTGTCAAATAGCTTCACTCTCGACACTGCACTGCTTGGCTCCTCTGCAAAAGACCTGCCAAGAGTGAAGGCAATCAGCTGAATGCTTGTCAAGAAAATAGCGGGACCTGCACACTGACAGACAGACATCTCCATTGATAGTTAGTTAGATACCAAGTGGTTGATGCAGCCACACCTTATATTTTTGCCTCCTTGTCCAAGTCTAATTCCCAATTTCTCTGATGTATTATGTTTTTTAGATTTTTCATTCTAATTATGGTTTGCATCAATAACCATGAAGGCTTTTCTGACATCATATTGACTGTCTACAGCAACAGATTCCAGATACAAATGCCAGACTTGAAATCTGCTCTGTCTGCTGACTTGTATATTGAACAATGAGGGTAGGACACACACCTGGCCAACAAGTATCTGAGCTGGGTCATTCCATGCCAAGTGAGAATGCTTGGGGTACAATTTGGGCCATCATGGTCTTAGATTTTCCTGTAGCTTTGTTCATTTGTTTATTTTGGCTCAATTTACAACTCTGCCAAATTTTTTGGAAATTGGACTGTCGGTATGGGTTTTACGGCACTTTGAAAAATGGCCACTAGATGGCACTGTACAGAGATTGTGTAAAATGCCCGTCAGAAAGATCCCTGTTACATGAAAACTGCAATAGATTCATGCCTGTAAATAAGCATGATGAAGGACAAGGCCCATGTCTTGGGAAATGAAAAGAGAAATTCCTGAAAAAGTCTTTGGTTGCCGTGCAGTGGGTCCTCAAAGTTGCTGAAAATTTGGACGGGGCCAAATTTTTTTCACTTTTGAGACCCTTGTAATTCAATCATTGAACATAATGTAGAAGAACTAATGACACAAATCTTTGATTTCATGCAGAATCTCTTTATTAAATGTAAAAAACCTCTTATTATATCGTTAGTTTTTCAGATTAACCCTTTCAAAGTCGGATGCAGCAAAAAAAGTCCCTTTTTAGAGGGCCCGGTAAGACCCCGGGGCCAACTCCAAACCTCCTCAATTTGAGTTATGTAACAGTCTAAGACCTATATTTGTGGTAAAAGTGAGAGAAAGTTATATATTTGCCTATTTCAGGATGAAATATTGCCATCAAATGTTAAATTTTCAGGGAATATACATATAGGGCCCTATCTTGCGCCAGAGTCCCTAAACCCGTTATTTGGGGATTTAGAATTGCGCAAGAGGCGTTCCCCCGCAAAAGTTGCTATCTTGCACACCTGCCTAAAACACCTGCGCTACCCGTTATATTATGCATAGGCGTGGTTTGGGCGTTACGCCAGTTAAACCAATCAGTGTGCTAGGTGCCATTGCCTTTAGGAGCAGGCTGCGCTATCCCAAATCCTCAAACCGAAACCAGTGATGCAAAGAGGAAGGTCGCCACGTTTCTCCGAAGACGAAGTTAAATTGCTCGTGCATGAGGTCAAATTCAGACAGGGGAGGATCTGTTTTTGTTAAGTTAATCATGAATTGTATTATTTTTTATTATTATTATTATTATTATTATTTGACATTGACATATTGTTTAATGTTTGGTATGTAAAAAAAAAAAAAAAACATCAAGCCTACCCCTTTTGTGATGGAAACTTCAAAAAAAAAAAAAAAAAAAAAAAAAAAAAAAAAAAAAAAATCGTTTCCCCATGATTGGGTCATGCCTCCAATTGAGCTGAGTGGGTGTTGGAATGACCCACTAGCATAGAAAAATAGTGCCACAGTAACCCTAACAGCAACGGGCACGGCATACGGACAGTTGGCAGCGGTGTATACATCATCTGCAACCAGGTGACATAATTCCGTCACTGCCTGATGGGAGAGGCGCAGTTTTGTCGCGCGTTCTCGTTCTGTGGGAAATAATACTCAGGGGCGGCGCTAGACCTGAAAAAAATTTGGGAGAAAATATCCTTCCCTTTATTGACTACAAATAGTCCTGGCTAATTCTAGATGGTTCTCCCTTATTAACACGTTTTCTAATTCAAGAATAATCAAGTGGCAATTGAAGACACGGCTTCTCTCCCCCATGCGATCTAACAGCGAAAAATAATGGGCTACATTCAGTACAGAAAAATAATTTAATTACAAATAGGTCTATGCACTGGCACTCAGCAACGGTAATTTTTTTTCCAGCGAGAGCGGCATTTCAGAACTCTTTTGCGAATGAAGGTAATTTCGGCGACAAAGTACGCACACCTGTTTTTGCAGCACGGTCACGCAACTTAAAAAAAAAAAAAAAAAAAATAGACAGCTGTCCGATTGGAAAATGTAAACGGACGAAACCACGTACTTGTCACCAGAATTACCTTCATTCGCTGAAGAGTCCTGAAATGCCGCTCTCGCTGGAAAAAAAGTTACGTCGCTGAGTGCCAGTGCATAGACCTAATTATAATTAATTATTTTTCTGAACTGAATGTAGCCCATTTGTCGCTGTTACATCGCATAGCGGAGAGAAGCGTGTCTTCAATTGCCAAATGGGTAGCGGGTGGTTTGAGGACCCGCTATACGCTTTCCCTAACCTGTGTGGTCAAGATAGCAATTTTAGGAAAGCGCATAAACACGCCCCACGGGCACACCTCCAGTCGCAAATAAAGGATTCGCATAATGTATAGTGGGTAGTGTGGCCGCAAGATACCGTTTAGGGATAGTGGAAGCTGCTAAATGCGTAATTCACGGGTAGCGGGTAGTGGCAACGGGTAGGGCAGTGTGAAAGATAGAGCCCATAATGTAATGTACAGCGAATGTACACAACTGTACAAGGAAGTATAGGAAAAGCACCCCACATACTTTTTAAATATATTTGGATATGGTTTTATACTTTGGAATGTGGTTCCTATCTTCTTAGAATAGAATGACTAGCAGTTGGGTCATTCCATGCCAAGTGGAAACACACCTGGGCCACCATGGTCTTGGATTTTACTTTAACTTTGTCTATTTGTTCATTTTGGCCCAAATAATGGATATCTTGGGGTTTTTGTTTTTGCAAACTACCCTCTGGTATTGGTTTTATGGACCTCTGAAGAAATGGCCTGTAGGGGGCGCTTATGACATGCATGGTCAATTTCATATCCAGCCCTGGTCAGTTGGCACAAGTCAGATTTCACTTGAGTCCCTTAATTGTCCTCTGTGCAGTCATGCCTGAAACC
The DNA here is from genome assembly GCA_029692085.1 of Gymnothorax javanicus. Lineage (NCBI taxonomy): Eukaryota > Metazoa > Chordata > Actinopteri > Anguilliformes > Muraenidae > Gymnothorax > Gymnothorax javanicus. Next base: position 115,953,604 of record CM056200.1, read on the forward strand.
TAATGAGGTGTAACTGGTACCAATATCAGCGGAAAGATGTGAGGCAAAAGTACAAAATATGTTGGATACATGTATATTGCTACACCATCACAAAATGACCCGTTAAAAAGTGTGTAGTTTTTTTTTTTGACTCACTCTGTAGTATGACGAGTCCTATGCTATTCACCCTATTTGAATGTATGTACCCTCAAATGATGGCGTAAAACCTGCGCATTGAGCTAGTATTCGTTTTTTATATTCAACTCCAGTAGGCTGTGGAATATGGCTAAAATTACAATAACTTTGTCTATTTCTAAATATTTATAGAACTGGATGTGTAAAAACCCAAAAAAGAAGAATTTAGTTGTTTTCATCATGAGGTTGACCATGTCATTGAATTTCCCAATGACAGCACAGAACGGTTTATTTATTTATTTATTTATTTATTTTTTGATTTGGGCGAACCTGATGTCCCCACATCTTTCTATTGCCATTAGCATCTCGCTTCATTGGGCTTTTCACAATTTCTGTGTCAGCAGAGGAGGACGTCAGAGTCGCATTTAAGCACAGTGAGGAGGTGTAAATATATCTTCAAATACTTTCCTGTTTGGCGGGTGAGTCGGTTTTCTTGTCAGAAGGCGGTAAACTTCCATCATCTGATCAGTGTTTTTGTCTCTTTTTTTCCAGAGGAGAAGACGCAGCTGGTTTTAAATGTTGACAAACAGCTTGAGGAAGTCAGAGAGCTGGTATGTCTTTGATCAATTATTTTCACTTTCCTCATGGTAATTTATGAGTGTGGCACGTATTGTCGGTAAACAGTCTTCGTAATCTTTGTAATGACAAGAAATGGACTAAATATGTCTGACTACCTCTCTGATTCACAGGTATATCATTTTAGCCGTTTTTGCTTTTAAGTGACAGTATGACACATGGGTTGTTATACCTGCATTTCTTTCGTCAGCGAAATCAAAATGCAAAAAAAAGGAAGAAAAAAATGCAGACGTTTTGCTGACATCTCTTTTTATGTTCTTGGGTTGTGGTGCAGAGGTAACGTGTGGTGCAGGTGGCAGAATTTTAATTAGAAATCTAATTTTGGTTCGACGTTGATCCAGATTTTGCTTTTGGCTCTGGCTGTCAGGCCAATTTTAACATCCAAGATAAATCCGTTTTACAAGGGGTGTAGTAAATGACAAGGCAATCAGTGTTATACATCCTGGTACATGTATGGTGTCTCTCATTCCCACAAACACAATCCCTTTCTCTTGATATTCAGTGCATTCATTAGTATTTAGAAGGTAAAATCATTGAAGGACTATCATTAGATGTGACGTGGTAACTCTTTACTGAGGGTAGCTGAACTGATTAGGTATTGGAGGTCAAAGGTCGAGGTCACATAAGGTCAGTGGTTACACGAGGACCGAAGATGAACATTTGGGGCGTATGAAGCTATGGCAGGCTTAGCAATAAATGCTTTGCATTGAGCTGCACCTCGTTCCCACATAGTTCACTCCTATCCATCAATGTAAAAATCCTCAAATTAAAATTAAAATTTATTGTCTGCTCTCTTATTTGGGTGTTTATTCACTCCCGTTCAAAGGTTTTAGAACACCAACAATTTTCAAGCAGTCGGAGATGAAAAAATGAAAGGCGAAGGCTGTTTGTTTTACAACGTACAAAAAACTATCGAAATCTGAGACTGATAACAGCAGCAACCTTTTGCAGTGTTAACTGCTGAGCAGGTTTATAGATTTTTTTTGTTCTATGAGGACGGACGTATGGTTCTGCAGGCTTGCACTTTACACTGCTGTGGAAGTTCCGCAGGATGCGCTGCATATGTTGTTTACTTATTGATTTTTCAGTCCATTTCGCAGCAAACTGGGCTGGTTTTACATCCTTTTTTGAAAAATGGAAATAATTAGTTTACCTATTTGACAAATGTATTTTTTTTTTTAACAAACCTGTAAATTTAGGTCACTATCCAGTAACATCAGATTCTTTTTGACTTCTCGCTATTCACATCTTTCCTGTGCCCTTTCAGGTTATTTGCAGTACATGAGTTGAAAATGCTATTATTTCTGTGAAATGTGGAATAAAACACGAGTAAACGGTCTTAAACTTTTCACCAGTAGCATCTGGAGTGAGCAGCGTAGAAATGATTGTCCTTTAAAATTTTGTAATAATTCTCTCAGACCTCGTTGTTTATCTCTTTACAGCAGCTTCATCTACCCGTAGACGGATCCCTGTTACTCCATTTGAATATTTCTCTCCCTGCCAATATGTCTCTGTTATTCACACCCCATCCACCCTATTCTCTTCCTGTGTACCTCTCCCATTTATTCTAACTCTTGTCCTGCCAGTTTACTGTCCATCTTTTTGTTGTCAAACAAATGGACGTAGAATTGAGTTTCAACACACTGCAAACTGGACTCCGTAAGTGTGTAGATGGAAAGATAAACCTTGGAGGTAGTTATGGAGGCTCTCGGTCCTGTGGCCTGATGGTTATGTATTCTAATAGGCTCCCTCAGCCCTGACCGAGCTGTGCAGCTAGTGCTCAGGCAAGTGCGAGAGCACAAACGACAGAGCAAGAAAAGCCTCTTCTCATTTCAAGCGTGCCACATTCAGCCCCGGAGCTCAAACGCGTTACCCGTAGGACGATATTGTCCTGACAGGATATGCTGAGGAATTGAAAGATGGAATAAAATCTGTAAGTGGGGTCACAACTCCTTCGTTTTGTGTTGTGGAGAACATTGTAAACACCATGAATAATAGCTTTGTATGGCTCACAGCGTACGGTCTTCATTGGGAGCGGTTTCCATATGGATTGATTGCCTTCGCAAAGGAGGTTATGCGATGAGTAGTGTTTGTTGGTTAGTTGCTTGGAAAATTACCAGTGGTGGATCTTGGAGGTGATTCCATTTTGGGAGTGATCAGGGTCCAGATCTGGATTCAGGATATTTTTGAAGGATTATTCACCATTGCGAGACATTTTGTGACACGTTGAGCCAAATGTGACATTTTACGTCACATCTTCGCAAATGTATAGCGATTTGAAATTTGAAAAATTGCTGGTGACTATCTCACAGATACCATTGCTTCATCACCAGCCTGTACCAGAACTCAAACACATGTTAGCACGATGTTAGCATGATGCGCTCCCGGTCGATTTTGTCGGTTGCGTGTCCATGTAGCGAATCCCCCATCTCACCACATTCCAAGTGTGCTGTCAGTTGAGATCTGACCGCTATACACTTAATTCGCTCTCATGTTTGTTGAACCAGCTTGCGACGATGTGCGCTTTGTGACCTGGCTTGTTAACCCTGCTGAAAGTTGCCATCAGAAAATGGTGGACTGTGGCCATAAAGGGATGCATATGGTTGGCAACAACACTCAGGCAGGCTGTGACATTTATGTGGTTTTTCGAGGCCTAATGTATGCCAAACAAATATTACCGTTCTCCGTTGCACCACCTCTACCAACATTTACCGTTGACACGAAGTAGGATGGAGCCATGGATTAATGTATATGCCATATTCTGACCTTAGCATCTGCATATTGCCACAGAAACCAAGATTCCTCAGAATAGGCAATGTTTTTTTCGTATCTTCTGTTAAATTTTGTGGAGACTTTGTTTTCTGTCATCTCATTGTCCTTGGTGGTCTATAGTCTCAATGTCGTTAGTCGGCTGTCGTCTTGGTTCCCCGTTTTTAGCTGATCGGAGTGGAACCCGCTGTGGTCTTTGATTGCTCTCACCCATCCACGTTAAGGTTTGATGTTTGCTGCAATCAGAGGTGCTCTTCCACATGGTGCTGTAATGTCTCCTGCAATCTGGAAAAGCCTAGTGAGTTTATCAGTGGCAAGGGTCTCGCAATTGAACTAAATTATTTAGGTTCTGGACTTCTCCTAACAGAAAAAAAGTAATAGAAGCTTGATTTTGACCGTTCAAATAACACTAATAGCTAGTGCTTTAAGATTTTAACCACTCTTAATTATTGCAAATGAGGGTCAAACTCAGTTTCTGCCTGAAGTGAAATACGTACTCGGTTTTTCCAGATCACGGGAGATGTGTGGTTATATAAGTTACTCAGCCTGTCGCCTTCCTGCCAGTTCGATTCAGTCAGGCTGTTCTCCTTTGACTCCTCTCGATAACAAGCCCTCTCTGTCCGCAGAGCTGCTGCTGACTGCATCTTTTTTCTTTGTCTTTCACACCTTTCTGTAAACTCTGGAGACGGAGAGATCAGCAGTTTCATAAATGCCGAGACCGGCTCGTCTGATGCCAGCAACCAGGCCACTGTCAACGTCACTTGGATCACATTTTCCACCATTCTAATGATTCATGAACACTTAACTGAAGCTTCTGACCAGCATCTTAATGATTTTACACATTGCAGTGCTGCCACAGGGTTAGATGTTTTCATCAACAACCAGGTGTAAAGTGTCAAGTGCTTGATGAGTATTTGATTAATACATGTTTGTCCTGCCTATACCTTTTACTATTGTGTATTGCAACTTTCGTAGCTCCCAGCTGAACTAGCTTTATTACAAAGATTAGCTCTTCCGATCCCCGGAGGATTTTTGTTTTCTCGCTCTTTGAATAGTCCACTGTGTACTATGATATCCTTCACTGCCGTGAGAAGTCTGATATACTGTTGAGAATATGTGGTGTGCTTTCGAACCCGGTCAATGCTGGCAGAGAGGAGTGTAGGGAACGGTCAGAACCATAGGGATTGTTTTCAGGTGTAGAGATCTTACCTGCCTGTAACGTGCCTGTAATGCGCCTGCTGTGCTCTCTAATTTGCAGCTCAATATTAACCCCTTTGCGCAGGTATAGATGCCGGCGTCCGTCAACTCCAAAATTTAATACCTAAATAATTCTGTAAATTAATTTCCACATATCTTGCTTCACTGGAATAATTTTCGAGAGTCTCTGTGACACAAGTACTGGGTTATTAAGCCTAAATAGGCTCATGCGTAACAGGAAAAAATTTGAATGATTTGTTTTTTGTGCAAAGGTGGGCATCTGTGTTGTGCTTAATGGTGGCGTGCTAGCAAGGCCCATTCTGCTTTCTACAGAGTCTCTGCTGTGTGCTGGTCTTACAGGTGGAGCAGATGGGCCTGGAAAGGTGTGTGTGTGTGTGTGTGTGTGTGTGTGTGCAGAATCTAAGAGTGTCTAAGAGCTGTGTGCTGGTGTTACAGCTGGAGCAGGTGGACCTGGAGGTGCGTGAGATTCCCGTGCAGAGCAGAGCCATGTACAGCAGCAGGCTGAAGAGCTACAAGCAGGAGCTGGAGAAGCTGGAGAAAGACTTTGTGAGTCCTCTAACCTCCGCTTTATCTATATCTCAGGCTGTTCGCCTCCTGCGCCCAGTTTAGTGCTTTGAGGTGCAGTGCTCCTCGTGTGTGTGTGTGTGTGTGCGCGTGTCGACTTCTGCCTGCGCGAGTGCATGTGAATGGGCATGTATGTGTATGTGTGTGTTTATGTGTGTATGCAGGTTCGTTCATATGTGTGAATGGGACGTGTGTGTGCGTGTGTGTGTGTTTGCAGGTCTGTGTGTATGTGTGAATAGGCGTGTGAGTATAAGCGTGTATGCAGGTTTGTGTGTATGTGTGAATGGATGTGTGTGTGTGTCTGTATGCAGGTTTGTGTGTATGTGTAAATAGGCTAGCATGGATGTGTGTGTGTGTATATCCAGGTTTGTTTGTATGTGTGTGTGTGTGTGTGTTTGTTTGTGTTTGAATGGGCGTGTATGTGGATGTGGATGTGGATGGGGGGGGCGGTAGGGTTGAAACACCCACACACCCCCATGTTGAGCCGAGCACCTCTCACTCATCGTAGCCCCTCCCCCATGTTGTTGGCTCACACCCCAACCCCACTAACCCTCCTGTGCCCATCTACAGCAGATTAATCACACCCCAGTTTACAAACACAGGCACGGCCCGTAGAGATGCTCCTTATTTTACCACTAGATGTCCTTGTTTAGTTATTTATCAGTCTGACTTCTTTTGAACAAGTGTCCTATCTGCCCAAAGCCATGCTGTTCATTCATGAAATTTTTATATCGATTTGGGCCTTCTCCTCTAACCTGTTTCACATTACCCCTCTTACGTTTTCGCTATCGTTGAATTCAGTTAGTGTTCATATTATGAATTATTTGTCTCATCGAGTAAACTGATACACGCACACGTGCTCAAGTGTTCATCTGTTCACACTCAAACACAGAACCTGCCACATGCGCACCCACAGTGAAGTTTTTTTTTATCCTTGTAAGCGTACGGCAGCTCAAAGATAGGTTTTTTTTTTCTTGCTTAAATGGTTTAAGATACGGTAAAAAGGAAGTTGAAGTAAAACAAACTTCCTCAAGATGAGGCATATCCGAGTAAAACAAATCTTTGAGCAGATTTTTTGAAGGCAGGGGAACGATTTTGATCGATGTGAAATCTGGATATGCTTTCTGACCTGTGATTTAAACACATGTAAAACACAAGTTTTTAATCCGCACCATGCCTGCTCGTACCCTGTTGCCATCGTTTTCCAGGAAGTCTTAGGAAATGTCTAATGCCAAAATATATACAATATTTTATATTCCTATTTATATTTTTATTACTTTTGTTATAGTCATTTAGAATTGTTAGGGTACTCCCTGACATTGTGGTAATTTTGATATTTGATCTTATGCACTCTCACACACATACAAATTCATGAAAAAATCAGTTTATTTGAATTATGCGAAACGGTCTCTTTTGATTGTATAGCGGTAACAGTAGTCATGTTGACTCTTAATTATGGAGTGGGGATATTTTGTTATATTTCGTATAGCATTTTTGTTGCTTTTTGCACCATTGCTTAAAAGCACCTTTGTTGTTTTTCCTTTTTAAATCATTAAAAAAAATTAAATTGACAGCATTTGATTGACGCATACTATCAATTATACTTTCAGTAGATGGGGGGTAAAATGGGAGTCACTTCTGTCCCTGGAGGTACAATCCACACCAGAGTACCTCATGGGCTTATTATTGGACCTGAGGGTACTACCTTTGTGGGCTGAAAAGGTATATGCAGCTTTTCAAGGGTACTACAGGTATTTAGAGGGCACTGCCCAAAGGAAGAGCCATTTTGCCCCTAAATATACAATGATTTCTTTCTTTTTTTCCTGAGAATGCAGTGTGCTATGCTAACTTTTACAGCACTGAAGAGTTCACAAAAGCAAAAGAAATAATCTGGGTCAGTTTTGCAGTACGATGCCTTGTCTTGCTTGCAAAATCACTCACTTTAGAGAAGATCGTTTTCCTAGTGGTGAGCACTTAATTGCTTGATAATTAATCCTTCAGCTTTTCTTGTGCGGCTGTTACTGTGGCTAATTATCGAGTAATTAACACCTGCTGTGAGGGAAGATACGTTTTTCTTGCTTTTAGCAAACCTTTCCCGCCCCCGCCTCCCACCTCTTCAAAACACCAATTATCATCCAGCGAGTTTTTTTTTTTTTTCGTCTGTGTGTTCTCGCTGACGAATTGAAAAGTGAATAATTTCTTTCTGTTTGAAAGTCTGAACACAGTCAGAAAAGAACTGTGAGCTGGAGTCTGAAGTTGACACCATCAGTGTGATGTTTTCTCATGCTGGTTAGAGTCTGTTTTTTTTTTTTTTTTTTTATATTGCAGCTTTAAGAGGAATTACACTGTCCTATAAGGGCACTATTTTCTGCTGCCCATTGCAAACACGATGTGGCTCGATATGCTAACACTGCATTAACAACTGAAGGCTTTTAGGGGAATTAAAAAAAAAAAAAAAAAAAGTTTCAGATTTAAAATGTCCTCAATCTTTAAGTATGTGGAAAGCCTCTGATATGGAGGTCATTTTTCATTATCTTTTGTTGCAAAAAAGGAAAGTTGAAGTTTTGCAACACTATACTTCAGGCTTGGCTGATGTTTTTGCCTCGCCCGCGTCATTTTCGATGAAGAATGATTTAAATATTTACTGAAGTTGAGGCATCCTATTGGCCTAACGGTGGCTGGGAGCTCTTTTAAATGAGGAATATCCTTCATAATATCCATAGCTGCCTTCTCTGCCTCCCAAACATTATTATATGGGTTTCTGTTCAGGCTGAACATGCAAAGCTGCTAAAAAGGGTTTTTATGTTTTATTACCTCTGCCAAGGAGGTTATGTTTTTGCTTCCGTTTGTTCTTTTATTTATTCGTTTGTCTGTCTGTTAGCAGGATATCTCAAAAATGCTTGCATAGCTTTAAACCAAACTCTGCAGGATGGTAAATTGGCACAAGAGGAACAAGTGATTAAATTTTGGCATACCTAGGCCAAAGTACAGCTGAGATATAGTCCAAAGTTCAAATCTTGCTATGCTGGCGGAGGTATGGCCTCTCGGGAGTCCAGCTCTAGTTTTAGATATATGTTATAAAGTGCTCTAAAATCAAACAAATGAACAATTGTTCTGTTAATGTGTGGGTCATTCCATCTCAACTGAACCAGTGGTCTGAACTTGACACCCTCAAAAAAATCTGGCAAAAATATACTGTATGTTGTAGTACCTGATTCATTGAATTTTCAACGGTTTTCATGTCATTTTGCCAAAAATCTAGAAATCCATTCAAATTTTTGGGCTAGGGGTTATTATTTTAGAGCCATCCCAAATGGAAAAAAATTCATGACCCTGAAATTTTTTACTTTTGGACAACCCTGGGGCTACCCTAAACATTGTGGAGCAAAATTTCTGAAACATTGGTCCATTACAATATTTGGACTGTCTCAAATCCATTCAATTATTTTCCAAGGTTATGATTGTGTGAACTTCATTCTAAGTATTTTAAATTCACTGTTGAGTATGGTGTGTTTTGGGGGTTCGTAGGCAGGATATTTGATGAATTAGTACTGCACTGATTGCTTATTTCTAATATTTTTCAAGACCGCAAAGGGACCATAAATGGTGATCCCAGAAGAACTTTTTGCGTAGATTGCTAATTTCCCATCTGATTTGGAATAAGGGTTGCCTTATTAAGGTTGCTGTGTACTGCGAGGGCCATATCTCAGGGGTTAATTGACCTAGAGGTCTAGATTTTGGCATGCATGAATTTCAAGTCATGTACTACAACTCATATTTTTGCCAGATTTTTGAGTGGGTCAGGTTCAGACCATCTGGAAATTTGGTCCACTTGATATGGAATGACCCGTGTTCGACCTCTGGGAACTTTTCTGCACATGCTGTTTCTGAATAAGTTGTATTTTGCATGTATTTTTTTATACCACAATTCCTCAGGTGTTGAAATATTGTTATACTGGTAGTTTGAAAGATGAGAATTGAATGTTTTCTTTATTACAAAAGAAAAGTAAACAAATCTGCCTGAGCCAATTGAGCATATTAAAGCTTAGACGAATTCAAATGCCAGAGGGAGTGAATGATGCCTTTACAAATCTTTTAGTCCATAAATGAGAATCACTTTAAAATGGTGCATTGCTAAAATGATCTGTGATTTAAAACCAGTTATACCTTACACCTGGTTTATATCTTGGATTGGCACCATTTGAAGTGAGTAAAAGAGCCATAATTTAAGAGGGTTTAGAAATGATAGTCAAATGAGCTGAACTTGATGATTGTTTATACTATAAGACAATTTTACCATGAAGCGAAGTGCACTGGCAGCAAGGTCTGCTATCAAATGGACTCTGTTAGCGCAACAGTAATATTTGACATTTAATTTCTGAAAAGTCTTTGTAAAGAAACTGCCACGCTACGACTCTCAAAATGTGGCCTACTTTATGTGGAGTAACATCAGAAATTAACAACAAATTGCAGAAGAAACCGGGATTGTGGACCTCATTTACGTCCACGCTGAAAAGTGAATCGTTGGCATAGCTAGGCGGAGCAGTGTGACTTTCGCCAGCCGTTCACAGGTCTGGCCTTTACGTTCCTGGCGAAGCAGCGCGTGTGAGCCTGACGGCTGTGTTTTCAACTGCCTCTTCAAAAGCAGAGTGGGGACACAAAATCAATATGCCAGGCACTTTGCGCAGTTGGCACGCCAGTGCTAGGCGAAGGGCCTTTGCCCCCTTTTGTGATGAACAAGCCCTCGTTGCAGCCGGTCAGATGGCGGGAAAACTTCAGAGAGACACCCAAACTGTCGTCCTGTCCAGAACACCCCCTGCGGGGCCCTGTCTGCCTGCCCAGCTTCCATTTTCGAACTTTGACCCAGGGTTTGATGTTCTCTAAGACACTGGAAGTGCCAGATTGTGAACCCACCCCAGGCCCCTCCACGCCTTTCTCTGTCAGCCAGGACCAGCTGACCCCCGGAACGCGATTTCGGTTTTTGTTTTGTAGAACAATTAAAAACGAAACAACATCCTGGAGGTGCGTTTACTTGGCGAAGGCTTCATTGTGATAATGGGGGCATGGGTCTTTAAGCCGGAACCCCGCTGAGATGCCGTATTAATCAGGAAAGGGGGTGTTTTTGTTTGGGGGGTGGGGTGGGGGGTGGGGATGAATTTGTTTGATTTGGGTCGGGAGAGTCAGTCGGCGCCGGCGTGACATGCCTCTCAGCGACGGCTTTTATCTGGGAGACGAGCTACGGCTCGGCCGGTCTCCTAATGGAGGCGTAGCTTAATGAAATCTATTGGGTAAACATACCGTGCATCTTCAAAGGATGTGACAAAGATTTTTTTTTTTTAATTCTCGGGCTGCCTGGTAAAGCACTGCCTGTTCGCTTACTAGATCCATGTATTCACCGTCACACAAACCACTACCTATTCACTGGGCATATTATGGCTCACAGAGCGTTTTTGATTATAAAAAAGTATGATGTGCAAATGAAACATGAAATCAGTGAAAGACATGAGCATGGCCACCTGTCCACAAAACAAAAGCAGCTATCATTTCTGGAAAGGTTATTGAAGAGGAAGGCAATGTAGAAGGAGATGAAGACCAGGAGAAGACAGAAGAAGAAGAAGAAGAAGTAGGCTTAGAAGGTGCTAGAAGGAGGTTCTGGGTTCTGGTCTTATCTGGGCTAAATCCTCTCTGGATGGTGCTTGCATGGTCTCCTCGTGTTCCTGCGAGTTCTCCTGAGAAGTCCATCCGAGCAAGTTTTTTTTTTTCCATTGAAGAGGAACTTCTGGATTCCGGACTTCATGCTTGATTTCAACAAATGAGTTTCTAATGCTTAGATCAGGCTTTCTCCACAGTTAGTTTAACTTAGTAGCAATTTACTGCGTTTTACATGAGCAGAATGCGCTTTGCTCAGGTGATTTCATTCATAATGGTGTGGTAAGAAGCAGCAAGTTTCAAAACTCAAATAAGAGTCAAATTTAGTTTATACCAAAATTGACATTACAGTTTTCTCCAGATCGCGGGAGTATTCCTTCGAGGTGTTTGGGTTTTCGCAACTACATAAAAATTCACTGCCCAAGGTCTCAAAAAAAATGGACTCTTCCTGGTGCATTTATTGAAGTGCTGTACTATTAATTCCACTGTTAAATAGACAATAAATAATTTAAAAAAAGCATTACTGATGGTAATAATAATAACTCATCTCTTTATGACTGAAATTTAAACACTTAACAAGGCTAAAGCTATGAAAATATGGGCAGAGAGTAGCTGCTTCTGTTCTGACATGAAATATCGAAATTGCTTGAAATAGCCACATAAAAACATGTCTCCAGGGCTGTATTTACATTTGTCTACTGGGGAACATAGAGCACAATGTGGACCCTGGGGAACGGTGATGGGAGTGAATGCAGCCCCTCCAATGGCCTTGCGTTCGACCTCAGTCAGCAAGCTACCTCTCACAGATGATGATAAATAGCTGCACTCCAAAATAAAAGACTATTCTGGGCAGTTTTCACTTGTCGTGCTTTTGTCAGACATTATATTATTATATTTCTTCAGCGCAGTATCATAAGCATTCAGAGACTTTTTGTTGGAGTCCAAGTCTTTGTGTCAGTTCTGCAATTGTTGTCCTTCTCTTTGTGCCTGCCTGCATCTGTGTGTGTGTGTGTGTGTGTGTGTGTTTGCAATTGTGTTATATAGATTGTATAGCTCAATCAAGGCTGGCTCTTGAAAACATAATGGAGATTCCTGTATCTGAGATGCACTCCGGACAAAAAAAGAAAACTATTGGGCATAATAAGCTCACAGATCAACTGAAGTTGGTGTAACTGTCCTTGAAACGGAAGTCAATGTGTATTGACGCAAACACACACACGCAGATAATCGGTAGTTGTGTGTATTGCCCTCAGATGTTGCACACTTATGGTAAACTCCTGAAATGGAATATCATTTTAAAATGATCATTATTTCTGGTCAGTCCACTTGCTAATTAATGTTTATGCCGAACATCATGTGAGTTTGAGGTCTTGTTTTGCGATTTGCATGACGTTTGATTTGGTTGGATACAATGGAACTACTGCTATTCCATAAGGTTAAGTCATCTTTTACAACCATTATGAACATACAACTATGAAAAATGCACCATAATGGGAATGATTTAAATGCTACTAGTAGCTCATCATTCCTTCTGCCTCGGTTGCCTGCATTTTATCCAGGCTTTATAAATTGCTTGTGAAGTACATCTTCACCCAGTCAACACTCAGTGAAATAGGGGAAAGAATTCACTACATAATCAGTTTTAACTCAGAAATACTGAAAGCAAAATGGCTACTGCACCTCAAGGAATGATTCTCTTTTGCATCCTATTATCTGGGTGTAGTAATTGTTTAGAAAAAAATATGCTTAAAACACTTCTTTATGGAGTCAGATTCTAAACCCAGAGCATAACTTGCCATTTGAGGCAATGCAGCATTTAAAAGGAAATACTGTCTCCTGTTTGATTAAATATCTGAGTCTTACTGATCAGGTACAGAATTTAAACACAGTTATAGGGTGCTTTTTGTTGAGAGAGGGAATTATGTCAGGTGACTCCATTTTCTCAGTGACTGGTGCTCAAATTGAGCAGGTTCAGTCTTACAAATATCTGGGTATCTGGTTGGATCATGACTTTTCTTTAAAGACGCATGTGTCCAACCTGTCCAAGAAACTTAGAATGAAAATCGGGTTTCTTTACAGAAACAGGTCCTGTTTTTCTTTGGACAATAGGAAGAGGATTGTAGAGGCAACAATATTACCGATACTTGATTATGGAGATGTCCTTTACAGGCATGCCTCTATTAGTACGTTAAGATCCTTGGATGCAATCTATCACAGCGCATTGCGCTTCATCACAGGTGATGGTTTTCAAACCCATCACTGTGCTTTATATAATTCTGTGGGGTGGTTTTCCCTTCATTTTAGAAGGAAGCTACATTGTATTTTTTATTTATAAAGCTTTGCTAGTCAAACTTCCCTCATATCTTACTAAGCTCTTATCCATCAAAATCAGAAGTCAGCATACCAGATCACAAGAATGGTTTTTGTTAGAGGCTCCCAGGACTAGAACAAATTTGGGAGGTACCTCTTTTAGTGCATTCGCTCCTTGTATGTGGAATAATTTCCAGGATACCTTGAAGCTAGACTGCCTTATCCCCTTTGTGTCTTTCAAGAAATTAGTGTTGGATATATGCTTCTGGAGGCCAGATGTATTTGCTTTTAGTTTATGGTAGGATTTGCTCATTTATTTTTCTCTGTCCTATGTTCTTATGTGTTTATTTATATGTATATATGTATATACTGTGTATATATATATATATATGTATGTATGCATGTATATATATATGTATGCATGTATATATATTTTTTAATTAATTTTTATTATGTTTTATTCTAGTTTAAAACTTGTTATTCCTTTAATCTGAAATTGTTGTTTGTGATTTTTGTGTATTTTATGTGTGCTGTTTGTCTTTAACCTTCCATTGTAATTGTTTTATTGTAATCAGGGCTCCCCTGCAAAAGAGACCTCTGTCTCAGTGGGACTTCCCTGCAATATAGGTTATTGATTGAAGAGGTTGTGTGGGTGTGATCGTGTTTAAGTGACCAATCATATGAGGGATAATGCCTCCCCCTACAGCGTGTGTGCCCTCCCGAGGAGCTTATTGGCTGCGCAAGTCTGTCTTAAATTTGTTTCCAGCCAACCAGAGTAGTCAGAACGTCTCTCATGGCTGTCTGGTTTGGGCATCACAAATTTGCACTTTGATGCAGGTTAGACGCTCCGCATAAGTTACCATGGTGATTTACTCTGTGAAGAAGTGAAACACTTTTGTGGTCCTGAAAATCAGGTTAAACCTCAAGTTACCTCGATAGTATCAAATTCTGCTTCGTATTGTGGTCCCCAGGTCAGATCTGAATTGTCATGACCAGGAATGAAACCATGTTGACTTGATCGGTATTTGTTTGCTTGGTGGCTAACTTAAACAATCAATCGCCCGACTGAACTACCTCATTTAAGGAAGATCGCCAATACTGTTTATCTTTGTAGCTATCTAGCTTTACAAGAGGAAAGCAAGCAGTTCCCCGCAAAATTTAAGTTCATAAATGGGGTTTAATTTGACTCGCACTGTTGTTGTTAAAAAAGGAATCTTATGTCCTTTGTCTGTGGTATTCTGGGGGACTTGGACATCGTGATTCGCTGGCGTTTTTTTCTAGATGCTGGCTAAAGGTGCGTATACTGGTGCTCGACTACGCGGCTACTACTATGCGACTACAAGTTTTTTTTTTTTTTTATTGCTATATATGTTTTTCCAATACGGTATTTACTAGCGCGCGACGACGACTACGTGACTACGCAACAAAAAAATCCGATTGCTCCATGGGGCATTCCAGATTGTTGTCGCGCGACTAAAACAGGGGATTCCCAGCACTTATTTTCACTTTCTGTGAGACAACACGTGCTTTCTGGGCAATTTTACCCAAGAAAATGCCCCGAAAAGGAGTTCTCAGCATTGAGGATTTGGAACGCCTGGTCGAATTGGTACGTAAAAATCCCTTCATCTATGACTGCACTCGATCTGACCGTATGGACGCCGTAAAATTGCATTGCAAGCAATGCCGCAATTTCAGTCACAATAATGTCCTCAGCCAACCAACGCACTAGTGTTGAATGGGCTGGTGCCATGACGGAAATGCCCGAGGTCGCCAGGCCCAAACCAGAAATTTGTTGTCGTGTATAGTCGTAGTCGCATGAATGAAAGGCGGGACTTGGAGAGAGGGAGGGAGGGCAAGTTGAAAAGGACTAACAGTTTGAGCGGGCACTGTTTCCTCGAGGTCCTAGTGCTTGCCGTGTTTTATTGAATAAAATATTAGTTTTTGGACTGTAAAAAGTGGGGGAGTCCAATTATTTCTTTTCAAAAAGTGCAGTGGACATGTCCCCCCTGTCACCCCGTAAATTGTGTCCCTCTGCCAGGCTATTAGCACTGGGAGATTACGAACACCATCTTTTGAATAATTTTAGGGCACCACCTCTATTTAAAATCAGAATTGTGTCATTATTTAGATGCCCATGTCTGAGGTTACTGCTAATTTGTCCAAAGGATGAAAAGAGGTTATTTTTATTTTCTTCATTTGAAATGAGCTGAATGAAATGGTTTATTATTATGTGCTGAAGGTTAATACAAATGATATTTGTAAAATTCAGTCACCCTCTCGCACTGCCAAGGACGTACATAAACGGTTAGGAACAAGGAAAATGGCCAACAGATCAAACGTAATGTGATCAAATGCTTTTAGTATGGTCGTTCATCTCTCCCAATTGTCAAGATGTTAAAATAATTATCTCACAATTATCATACCACTTAAAATGGTGATTGTCTAAGAATTGCCACCTTAAAAGGTCATGTATATAATTTGTCAATTCTTTAAATTGTTTAAAAAGGGTGTCTTTGTTTTGATATACATGGAGGTATGCCATAGTGAAATGACATTGTTCTTAAGCTTGGATCATAATTTCTTCTGTGATGATAAGTGGAGTCGGCAGCCTGCTGTACTGAAATCCATGTGTACCATTTCAGTTAGGTGCAGATTAACTTGGACAAAGCATGTATGTCCATTTGAGTTCATTAATTATGTAATCATATTATTTTACTAGTAATGTTTAGGATTTTCTTGCATGCACTTGCATGACGTTACACACACAGCCAGATATGCTGTGTCTATTTCCATGTTCCACTGCCTGCAAGAACCCACCGGTAATTTTCTTCCAGCGTAATGCACAACTAGGTGGAGAGAGGGTCCAGTTCTATGTCCGGGGTTGTTTCCAGGCACAACCTTACTTCCATTAAAGTTAGGATGGTACGGAAAATGTACAGTAACTTCAAAACATTATTTCTTTTACAAGTAAGTGGGTCGAAGCCTTAGAGTTCATTTAAAGTGCGTTTGCGTTTGGAGTCCGACTCTGAACCATCTGCATGGAGTCTGAAGAGTCATCACTGCTTGTGAACCAAGCTATGTTTAGGCTGTGAAATTGAAGCAAAACCATTCAAATATAGCAAAACATTAGGAGTGTTCAAATAGAGCTTGGAGATATGGACGAAATCTAATATCTCAAATTTTTTTTTTTTTTTTTTTTGACCGAATGCCTTAATATCGATAAATTGCCAATATTATTGGGACAAATGTTGGTGCTTTCACAAAATATTTACACAGTGATATTTTTGACAACCATTTATTTGTAATGTTGCTATAATAACCAAGCAGGGTCAGGCAACAGCTACAACAGTCTAGTAAGAGCAGAAAAATACAACCCTTTACTGTAATGCAGCTTCTAAAACCAGAAAAGCCAACACTTATCTCGATATTATGATATCCAAAATCCGTGACGATATATACCTTGCATCACGATATTGATACAATATTGATATATTGCCCAGCCCTATGTTCAGATGAACTACACAGCACGTTGTTGAACAGGGAGAACACAGTGAGGTAAAATGTGTAGGACTGTAGATTGCTACCGTTGCAGATGACTGTAGAATGCTCTCCTTGATGATGAAGCCAGATGAAGAACACCTGCAGAAGGTAGTTATATCTGTGTGATGTCAAAAATGGAGACAAACTTAGTTTTGAGTGAATTCCTGAGGGTTTATTGCCAGATGCAAACCATTGGTAAGCCTCAAAATCAGGAACTTTGCCAAGAAACCTAAAAAAAAAAAAATGGCCTTTGCAGTTTTGGAACAAAATCTAATGCAGGGGTGTCCAAACGAATCCTCGAAGGGCAGCTGTGGGTGCCGCTTCCAGTTACAGCCCAGCACTTACACACCTGGTTCTACTCATCAAGGTCTTGACTGAACCCCCTGATCAGTTAATCAGTGGAATCAGGTGTTGTAGCGCTGGGCTTAAACAAAAAGCTGTACCCACACCGGCCCTTAATGGGGAAGATTTAAAGGGTGGAGGAGTCAAAGATCAAACTGTTGCTGAATTATGGGAGCAGATGAGTGTGGGAAAGGGAAGGAAGTGCTCATGATCTGAAGTAATGCCCCCTCATCTGTGAAGTATGGTCATGTGGGCTATATTAGCAGCTCAGGTTCAGCCAAGTTCTTCAGTACTCTTTGGGCCGAACTACACCGTGCAAATGACCCGACCCATAAAGGGATAGCGAGCAACCCAAGGCTTTTTAAGGCAAAGATGTGAAATGTTTCACAATGGCTGAACCCATCACCGGGCTTTAACCCATTTGAGCATGTCTTTTTCTTTCTTGAAGGCTAGACTCCCCAAGAACAAGCAGGAACTGAAGACGGTGGCAGGGAAAGCCTGGTAGAGCATTAACTGGGGAAAAAAACCTTGCATCTATGTCTGCGGGTTTCAGACCTTAGGCAGTCATTGAATACAAAGGATGTGTTACCATGTGTTGTCAGTTTCATTAATGATTTTTTTTTTTGCCCCACAAAAATCTTGAAATCACTAAATGGGTCACAGTTTACTTCCTGTATGCAAATATCACATTTCAAATCTATTTTCTGGACAGTCCCACAGGTAGGTACATATAATCAGAAGATGGTTCAAATTGGGCAGTGGGCAAATTTGCCTATACCCTGCAAAACCTCCTTTGCCGTTTCGATAAAGATAAATGCGCTTTAGTGCAGTGGAAACAGGTTAAACAAACAAGTTATACAAATAAATGATGACATTAAATAACTATCTTATAAGACTTTATTTCGAACAAATAAGAATCAATAATAATTTTTTTGAATTATCATACAATATTAAAAAATCATACAATATGATACAATATGCAAAATAAGGTTCTGACAAACTAGTCAGAGATGCCGAACCAAAAGGACAATATTTCCTTCCTCAGTGTCTGAAAAGAAGGTAGAAGAAGCAGAGCTTTTCAAGTCTAACCCCTTATTACTGTATCATTTGCCATTTAATGTCAATTTCATTTGTAATCAACTTTTTACTTTACAGTCAAAATACATAGTCCAGTCAAAATATATCATCCATAATCAATATAATCTCCACAATTCATTAAACATTCAGTCATTTACAAATCAATCAATCAAGGAACAGAAACCATCATTTGTCAATACTGGTCTACATTACATTCCCTTTCTTCTAGACTGTAATTCTCAAGAATAATTTGCTTGTCTTTTTTTTTTTTAAAAATTGTGTCACACTTTTACTGTATTTAATGTCATCAGGCAAACCATTCCACAATTTTACCCCACAGACAGAAATACACATACTTTTGAGAGTGATGTGAACGCTGGGTTGTTTTAACTTCATTTTTCCCCTTAAATCGTACCCCCCTCTCTTTCCTTGTGAAGTTTTTGTATGTTAATTGGAAGCAGATAATTTTTTTTTGTTTTAAACAGTATTTGTGCACATTTAAATCAAACCAAACCCATAAATTTCAATGTCTTTAACTTTAAAAACAATGCATTAGTGTGATCATAATAATAACCTACATTATTTATTATCCTTATTGCTCTTTTTTGATTTGTGCATAATGTCTGCAGTGTGCTCTTGTAGGTGTTGCCCCATACCTCAACACAGTAAATCAAATAAGGCAGTACAAGTGAACTATACAGCGTGAACATTACCTTCTGGTTAAGAATGCTCCGAGTTCTCCCTAAAACTCCAATGCTCTGAGCCAGCTGTAAATGCAGATATTTTACTTGTGATTTCCAGCGTGTCATTTTTGCTTGCCTACTTTCCCATGTGTGGGGAGGGCGACGAGGCGCCCGTGTCATGTATAATCTGGCCCCCCCACGACTGCGTGCAAGTGGTGTACTGTAGCCTTATTAGCAGGCTAGCTAGCTAGCTAGTTTGCTACCTTGCTACACTGGTGTGTTAGCTATTACGTTGAAGAGTTAATTATCACTTTAGCCAGCTAGCTAGTGGTTAATACGGTAGAAGCAAACTGTAACCTTATTAACAAGCTAGCTAGCTAGCTCGCTACACAGGTGTGCTACCTGTAACATTAAAGACTTCGTAAGCGCTAGCTAGCTAACTGGCTAAAGTGATTACTTTCATTCGTTTTCGCAGCCAGCTTTCCCGTTTGTTTTCCTTTTTGTTTGTCGCGCTTATTGATGTCATCGTTTGCGCCGTCTTCTGCAGAGACTATGGCAACTGACTCGAGAATTAGCGCCACCTAGTGGCACCTTATCTTGTGAAACAAAAGCACATAACTGTTGTGGATGGAAATGCGCACAAATTCGCATTTTCTTTTGCTGCATTTACGAAAATGCGCTTAAAATTTGTGATACAGTTGGATGTAAACACGGCTAGTGATCACATTCGCTCCTTCAAGTCTGAGTCTCCGGGATGCTAGAGATTATCATAATTTTACACCAATGGCATGCCATCAGAGGTTTCGGAGGTCTTCAGTAACCTCACCTTTTAACGCATAATTGCTCTCAAGCTCTTCTTGTTTACATTAGCCTGATTAACAATCAAAAAAGTATTTTCAAATAATCAAGCCCAATACATGGCCTATAATGATTAGTAAATAGTAGTGACAGTGTTTACCTTTTAGCCATATTCGTACAATGGATGAGGCATTGTGAGAATTGCAATAATCTGAATAGATGTGAAAAATCCAAAACTTTCTTTGACTTCTTCCTCAAGTTTTAGCTTTTTTCTTGAGCAGCGTAATCAATCAAGGTTGCACTTGATTTCTTCTGGATGTTGTGAGCATTCAAAGTACCTGAAGAGGGAGAAATGTTGGGCATATTGAACCATACCAAACCTTTGGGAGAAAGGCTTTAATTACAATTTATCCCGGCTGTGTGAGGCACAGTGCTTTAGCGTCACCATATTTGTGCCTGAAAAGGTCACAGCAGCACCCCACGGCCTTAGGTCACAGCTACCAGACAAGACAAGATGATGTACGAAATACTAAAATACAGTTAATCCAATGCCCGGGATATGTTGTGCAGTTGGCTGTAACAATGGTCGCTAGAGAAACTCCAAACTACAGTTTCATTCTGTCCCAAAGGATTGGCGGAATAAATGGTTGGCTTCCATCAGAAGGGACAGCTGGCAGCTAACATCTAACTTCCAATTGTTTTGCTGGCAGCTCTTTGTTTCCGGCAAGTTACTTTTGCCTGCAACTTGGCTAATTATGATTATATTTTTTTTCTGTCTTTTAGCTCCCTCTGCCCAGCACACTTTTAGAACTTTTCCATTCTCTGCACAGATCTGTTTAAGTTTTCTTATCAATTTTCCTCTTACTTGTGTTGATGTTGTCCATAGGCTTGCAACCTAACTTGGCAGCTAGCTTGTTCAAACGAAGAAGTTGGAGTGCGCTCTAAATAAAGGGCTTTGCCTGACAATGACCTACACTTTGCGTGTATTTACCCGAACGAGAATCATGAGACCTGACATAGCTATCGACCATGTTTTGTCAAGCTTGGTGCATTTGGTGTGAATTCAAATCACAAAGTCGGACGTAGCTATGACCCGAGTCGACATTTTTACGCCCTGCCGATGCATTCCACTTCTGGTGTCTGTTGTGCCCAAGTCCATGGTGAGTGTGATTAAAAGAGGGGGCAGTGTTACACATCAGTAAACGATAGACTTTGCCAACTTTTTGGGACCTCTGAAGTCATCACATCATAAATTTTCATTCAGGAATTAAATCCACCCATTAGAACACAAAGTAATGTTTTGTTGCACTGTTTGTAGTGTTTTTAATGTAGCAGAGGGTGAATTGACCTTTCATATCATTCCTTTTTTGTTTTATTTGCATTTTCCATTTAATTTGGGCCCCTGTGACAGGAAATAGGTCCTCGGCCTAAAGGTGGCAGCATTAGTGATCCAAAATTGCTGATGGACTGGATACGCATTCAAACAGTTTTGCTGCAAGGAAAGTAAATGAATTATTTGCTTGGTTTTCCCTTCATCTCAAGGATAAAACAGAAGTATCTGAGGAACGGTTTGTCTTGGAAAGTAGGAGCTGTTAAGGCCTGAGCATAGAAGGCAGAGATGATGGTACAAATTATGAGATTTTATACTTCAGCATAAATATCCTGATTTTAAGTAATTAGAAATTGCTTCTTACTGAAGTGCTTGCCATGTTCAGTTTTCAAATAAAATGATTCTGGAGAAACAAGACATGTTTTGTCCCTTTCGTTTGGAAGATTCAGCCGCTCGGTTTAAGTAGGGCCCAAATCCAGGGTCTTGTTTTTGTTAATAAACCAAGAACCCAGCTGAAACCAAAACATAATTTGCCATGATATTGTGTGAAAAGTATGATATGAAGATCATGGCCACACTTTGATGAAAATTATATATATATATATATATATATATATATATATATATATATAATATATATTAAAAGCTTTTTGCATGGAATTGGGCCCCATCAAATTCTGGATTCAGTTTTAAATGACTGTAACTCTTAACAAGATTCAGTTCATATGAACATACTCACCTTGAAATTAAAGTGGTCAGAGAGTCTGTACTTGCAAATAACTGTGTGTGAGCTCCAGCCCACTGAAATTGTGTCACAGCCTGTCTGTATTCAAAGCTCTCGATGCCTGCATACATTCTTCAGGTGCTGCTCGTCTCTGTCCTCTCAGTGCATCTGCACGACTTCTCATTTCGTTTCGATGGGGTGCGATAGAGTAAAATGTTACATCTCGTTCATTAAATTATTAAAAACAATGTCATCGCTCTGATTTCCTCTGTAAAACTTAATGACATGAAATGCGCCGTGTGCATTCACAGGCATGTGCTAATGTATCATTTCCGGAATACTGGTGGGCTACAGTCAGTGAAATTTATTTGACATGTGGAAATTTTTTTAATTGTAATTCATCGGGTAGTTTTAATGAAGAATGGTGAGTTTAAAAAGTTTAGATTATAGAGGGCCGTGCTGGTGATGCTTTGCCATGCTTTTTAATAGCCCTGGTGACATTTTTTTGTGAAATAAAATGTTTTTTAAGTTTATGTTTTTGAACTGTGAACACCCTAATAACAGCGGAATTTAATTTGGGTGCTGGATGTGGGTAGAAATGTCCTGCAAATTGCTGAACTCTTTTTTTTTTTTTTTTTTTGTCTCCAACACCATTTGGTGTATGGTTTTCATTGCTATTGTTTTACTGACTTCAATAAGGACGTATAACAAAATAAGTCAGTTTGTGTCCCCACCTGCTCCAGAAAAACCCTTCCACCTCCAATTTTTAAGAATGTTTTCATTTTGAAAAAATAATTGTTCAAATTGAACCTAAAAGAAAGAGAGAGAAATGCTTGGAATCTATCCATGCAGCAGACGACCCGTTCAGCTTTCAAACACTTATGGGTTAGGCAGAATGGATTCTTTATGTTAATACATGTGATTCGGATTTGTTGCACTGTTTTTATTTCAAACTCTCATTATGATATGTATAAAAAATATATAAAATAAAATTAAAATAAAAAACTTCCCGCCCCCTCTTTAAAATTGAAATGTGAAGAATGATAACCAATTTTTTTTTTTATATTGCCATTGCAGTCCATGGGTACAGTTAATTCTCCATCATTGCAATTGGCTAGACCATAAGTCAGAAACTGGACCAGGGCAAGGCATTTCAAAATCACTAAGGTAACGTAGTTCGGTGTCATTTTGTATTCTGATTGTTGGCGAATGGCGATATTGTCTGTTGTCGGCGTTAATGCTCTAAAACTTGTACTGGCTCCATCTCAGTTGCTCTATCTCATAAGCCTCCATCGGGCACTGGCTGCAAGGTGTCTTTCAGACACTAGATGGCGACATTGCTCAGGGAATTGATCGCGCTGACTGGAAGCGCCTGCCCGGTGCTCTTGTGCAGACTTGACACTGGTCTCATCAGAGTTTCTCGAAGATAAAGATAGATTCACAGCAGGCTTGTTTTTTTTAAACAATGTGCTGCCTGCTTCCCACCCGCTTTGCTCTCAGAAGCTGGTAGATAAAAGTTTTCAGACATGTTAAATTCTGCACTTCGTACCTGTGCGTATCGCTCTATGTACCAGTTTTAAACGCGAGGAACCTGAACAGACAGAGCGTGGTGCAAAGTGCATGCTCCATATTCATAAACACACGCAAGCAAACCCCTCTCTTTGTCTGCCGCGGCAGCTTGCAGGGTTTCTGTAAGAAAATAACCTTCGATTCGACACGATCTCTCAGTTCTCTTATCTTTGTTTCCTAATCTCTCCATGCCGTTCAACGTATGCTGCCAATTTCTTTCTCAAATTATCTGCTAATAATTGGTAATTGATTATTTATATTGTTATAAATAAACAATATAAACTTTAGTGGCTATGTCTAGTGTTCTTTTTACATTCTCTTTCATAAATTTGTATGACCTTTTAATGCATTTTCTGGTCAAATCATGCATAATATATTGAATAGCAATTAGAATCTGAATCATGATAATATTTCAAAACATTATTATGGTGATAAATTAAATGACCATCGATTAACTTTGAATTTTCCTTCAGATATTAATTTGGCTGAAACAATTTTTATTGCATAAATATGTTCTTACAGCAATGTGTTAAATAATTCAGTTTGAAGGTTAGCATTATGCTGCAACCATTATTGTGGTATTTTAAAGTTTGTTTTCACTTGGAAAAGGGAATTTTTAATTTGACCATTCATTTCTTAGAATGTGTAAGGGTCGTCTTTTTTTAGTGATGGTGAGTATCTTCAGAAGGGATCTATAAATGGTGATGTTTTTTGATGGAGATTTGAAATGTTAAATGTAATTGCAGTGTAAGTGACGTATAGCTATTCCTCTCATAATGCGAGGATTTCTCAGCACAGTGGCTAATTAGTGTTATTTCTATAATAGCCATGCCCGTGTAAAATGTGGTCCTTCGTGGTATTTAAAATGAAAATATCATTTTTGCCTATGTATCATTTAACGCGTTTCTCTCGTGTGTATTTTCACCGATCTGCAGCATTTGCCCTGCATGGTGATGATGATAAGGTTTTTGCAAGCTGCGACACTCTCAATCTAGCTGTGGTTATTGCTGTACTGCTGCTAAATTCGAACATTTTAAAATTATAATTACAAAATAAAATGATGTTTGTAGCAGGCGCGCGTGTGAGCGTGTATACATAGAAATACACACACATGTATACATAAGCATACTCACATACACATATACACACACACACACACGCATATATGTGTGTGTGTGTGTGTGTGTGTATGTGTGTGTTTAAGACGAAGGAAATGCTGTGTTCAATATTAGCGATTGAGTGGACGTAGTGTGCGCACATCCAATTACAATTTCAGGTGCAAGACATAAAACTTATACGATAAAGCAAAAAAGAGGAAACGGTCTGCACACTGCAAGCTCCCAAAAAGTACTAATTTATTTATTTGTAAGCAACGGATCTTGAACGTTGCTTACAAATAAATAAATTAGTACTTTTTGGGAGCTTGCAGTGTGCAGACCGTTTCCTCTTTTTTGCAATATTAGCGATTGAACGTCATAATTAATTTCAGTTTCTCCCGTAGTGTCGCTCGCCGTATTGGATACTGTTGTGTTAGTCGCTCATCCATGTGTAAGCGCTCCGTGCGCTCAGTGTATTGTCTTGTTTATTGTCTGCTTGCCTTTTGTTACCGAGGCTCAAGGATTTACTTAGGTCAGCATTACTCATGGTTCACAGCATCGCTCGGCTCCGTGAAATTAGTGTGTGCGGCTTGACCAGTCATCACCTGTGCTTACTTTGGGTTTGAGAGTTATCGTCTGAATGACGTGTGCTTGATGAGTGAGTGAGCGTGTGCGGATGTTTCCCAAAGCGTTCAGTCTGAGAACTTTTAACTGCTGTGGTTTCTTTTCTTTTTATAACTTCGTGTTACAATAGTGATGAAGGCATGTCACTTTTTTTGTGTTGCGCGTGTGTGTTTGTGCGTGCGCGTGTGTATGTGCGTGTGAGTACGCTGGCGTGTGTGGGTATGCGTGCGTACGTATGTGTGTGTGTGTGTGAGTGCGTGCGTGTGAGTATGCGTCTGTGTGTGTGTCCATGTGTATGTATGTGTGTGAGTACGCAGATGTGCGTATGTGTGCGTATGCGTGTGTGTGAGTGCGTATGCGCGTGTGTGTGAGTGTGCTTATGTATGTGTGCGTGTGTGAGCTTATGTGCGCATGTTTGTGAGTTTGCCCATGCGTGTGTGTATGTGCGTGCATTGTATGTTAGACTAGGACAAGAGCTCCATGGTCCTAATTCCTCTCTCACAGCAGTGCTGTATTGCTCTGGAGATGTTGAAAAATATTCTGCATTTCTTTCTTAAACTGTTGTCTGATTTCAGTGATCAGAACACAAACATAAATCCACATGCCAGTTCACTGGCCTCCATTTATGCTTGTAATTTAGAAATGGCGAGTGAAATATCACCGTTCCTCTGAAATGGTTAAGACAGCGGTTTAATGAAGTCCCACTCTGCCTAACTTTAATAAACTTGTAAATCTGTACACTCACTCGGTCTATTACACATTTATTACATGCATATTAATGTTTGGAAAGTATTGTTAACTGCTATAACACAGGCATACACTGTTGTGAAAAGTTAATTGAGAACTTGTGTAGCACTAATACTTTATTTAACTGGTGTACTGGGGGAGGGTGTAGTGATCTTTCACAAGACACATTGTAGAACTTTTTTGAAGTATTTCCGAATGAACCACAGCTGTGGTCTCGTAGCGCTCGTCCTGCAGAGTCACAGATGCGACCATTTAGTGTTGAATTACAGCCGCCCCTATAATCCCAGAAATGGCTACATCCTGAAATCGGTTTTTAAAATTTGAGGCTGCAAATGTACAATATATTTGGGAATTCGAATGAGAATATCATAATCATGACTGGCAATGGACAAGTTCTTGCATGAGGACTTAGAATTTTGAAAAATTTTTTCTAAGAAATCTAAACTTTTTTTTTTAACAGGTTAAAAGAGATTTGCTGACTTTTGGCATGTGACACTTATTGAGCATCAGAAACAGTTTATTAAGCTGTGTGTATATGGTGTTTTTCAATTTTATTTTAGGACGAGTGAATTCCAGGCCCGGGCTCGATTGTTCACTATATAAGCAGGAGATCACCTTGATGGTTTCTTGGCTATTTGACTTTGGTTCTCCATTACAACAACTTGCCAAGAGGCAAAAATGTCTGAGTATATTAGTGGAGTCATTAAAGGGATATTTCAACATTTTGGCAAATTGGCCTATTGCCATAATCCCTATAGTTATATGAGCAGGTACATTACCTTTAGTTATCCGTACCTGTTGTTTTGAGATTCGGGGGGGAGAGACGGGAGCTGCTCAGCGAACATAACGAAAGTGAACGGTACAGGTCCCTCCCTCTTTCAAAACTCATCAAATATGCAATCCAGCGGCTCCAAAACGCTCTCGTGGACACGTAGTGACCTGCACATTCACCACGCTACAAAATAATAATGTATAATTATGTAACATTACGACACATGAAACAAATACTCGGAACTACTTTCTTATTCGGAACAAAGTATTGTTTTGAGTTCCGGAGTAGCTGCAGTAAACATACGCTTTTGAAATCACTTCGCCCAGCCGGTATGTCTAGAATGTAGTTCCGGTTATGCATTTGCCTTGAAAATAACTGTCTTGTAATTATACATTATTATTTTATAGCGTGGCGAATGTGCAGGTCACAACGTGTCCACGGGAGCATTTTGGAGCTGATGGATTGTGTATTTGAGTTTTGAAGGAGGGAGGGACCTGTACCGTTCACTTTCGTTATGTTCGCTGAGCAGCTCCCGTCTCTCTCCCCCCCGAATCTCAAAACAACGGGCACGGATAACTAAAGGTAATGTACCTTACTCATATAACTATAGGGATTATGGCAATAGGCCAACTTGCCAAAATGTTGAAATATCCCTTTAAGTATTTGTACAAGTTTTGCAAGAATACTTGTTTTGAGTGTGGTGTAAATTATTTGAGACATTCTGTGTGGACATTTGTGTGGTGCGCAGTTTTAGTTACCACCAATCGCGCAGTTGAGCTCATAGACTGAAGACATTATCTCGTCAGAAATGTAGGACTGCATTTAGACTGGACGTGGGACAAATTTATTTGTAAATTAACCCATGGCTCTTCTTATAGGTGTCTGTCCTTTTGTTCTTATGTTGTTATTCTCTGAGTTGTTGTAATACATGTTCACGATTTGGGTCTGCCTGACACGTTCCTATTTTCATTTGTGTACTTTATGTGAAAGTGGGGGGTTTGTTTCAGGACTCTAGAAAGATCTTGGGTATGTTTCCCAACAGTTAGTTGCTAACTATGTTAGCACCTTACAAAGTTTGAACCATTAACAGTCAGTGGTTCCAACTATGTAAGTTGGCAACTATGCTTTTGGGAAACGTACCCCTGGGTGAAATCGCACTTTGTACTGTGAATGTGTTCTTTTTTTTTTACAAGGACGTACTGTTAACCATATTTCTTTTATTGCTCATATAAAGCATTTCCCCTCCCTCAGTGTAATAATATACAGTACATCCCATATGCGGTGGAACAGCTCTGTAAACAAAATGAGGCTGCTGCGGCGGTAAATTTGGCTTTAACGACCACCTTTTCACCGGCGGGCGCAGTAATGACAGGAAATCCGTCCTGCGTTCAGTGCTGTAGGGAGGAGACACACAGAGACCCGCCTCGGGGAGAGAGATAATTATTAAACGCTGGGCTCTCTGGCTCCGGGCTGCTTGTGATTGACAGCGCTGATAGCCTGTCAGAGGCCTTCCTTCGCCGGGGCATGTCTGCCACTGAGTCGAGCCGCCGTCCCTTTAATATCTCTGAGCTGTGGGCTATAGCCACCGTTTCAAGCTATTGCTCTGAGATAATACGAGTTATGTTATAAAAATACTCCTATGACTATTCATAATAATAATAATAATAATAATTATAATAATCTACAAAGTAACAATAAGCAGAATTATGTATGTTTGTATATCTAGGCAACATCAGTTTTCACGACAAGGTTAGACTGACCCTGCAGACCAACCTTATCTCCCAGTTTCAAGATGTGTTTCATGTAGAATTGAACTGTGCTAATAGTTTACTGTATTTTTTAGTATTCTCCCTTAGAGTTGATCAGCGAGGTAGATTTTTTTTTTTTTTTTCACACAGTTATGATTAGGCCAATTCCCTGATAGAATTGATCGATCCTCCCTACGGTTTGAAGCGCACCTGCGATAGATTCGATTGACGCAGCAAGCTAGCTGTGCGGTTTAAGTCGCAACGGTAACGATCCCCCGCCAACTCTCTCGTTTGTGAATGAGGGAGGTGAAATAATAAGGGTTTTTTTTTTTTAATCTTGTTATAAGGGTAAGCAGGCCCCTCTCTGACAGACTGTCTCTGTTTTCTGGCTCATTGAGAGCGCTCGCTAAGACTGGAAGTGACAAGTGGCGTCAGCAGACAGGGCGAAACTGACAAGTGGGACCAGAATAGGTGACAAAAATTCTGATTCGCCAGACTGACTTAAGTATAAAGTCATGAACTATTTATGAAATGCATTATGAATTATTGTTTTGCTTCAAAAAAACCACGACTTGGAAAATCCTGAAACTCTCAGCAGCCTGCAATCACACACTTCCCTGTTAGCGCAATGTACGTACACGGCGGGAAAACAGCGCAAATTGGGACAAACTTTGTGCAATCAAATTATATATCTGTTCCTGCGATTTAAGTGCTCGTAATGAGACGGGCGCGGGAGGGAAAAAAGCCTTTTCTGTCGTTTGACAGGAGATTTGAACCGCGTGAGGCTGTTTTGAAGCTTGCTGTGGCATCGCGCTCTTGTTTTGATCAGATTAAACTACATAACATGCATCAGATTACTGCTAAAATCGGCTGATAGCTGTGCGCCGGAATCTACTTGGGCCGACGAGAGGCCTCCTCTACGCTTTCTTAAGCTGGTGCGTTTCAGAATGTACACATCAGTGTGTTGTTCCTATTTTCATCACAACGCCTGCTGGGATGATGTAATGATTTCTTCAACAACGCCGCATGAATAATTGAGGAGTCGCTTTTTTCTCTGCCTTTTGTCTGTTCTTGGTCAGTGCACGGTTAGTCCGTGTGCTCCTCACATCACGATGTCAATTCTGTTTAAAAAATTCACAAGTCAAAGACGTTGACCTAAAATGGTAAATAAAATGGTGATATATCAATCTAGATCCACAACAGTCAGCTCTGACCCTCAAAGCCTCAGCAGGAGATGGGAAACTGAAGATAGTCAGACCTGGCCTTGGTTTTCTTAAAGAAACTGTGTCTACTGATTGGAGGGGCCGTCTTCACACCTGAGTCACAGGTAAAGGGAGATGGGGAATCCAGCAGACCTTGTGCCTAGAGGCCCATCGTGTGAGGAAATGGGATGTGGATTGTTAACCTCATAAAACCTACAGACCCATACATGGGTCTATCAAATGCACCTGCTGTAGTCAAACCTGTGGAACTTCAGGTCTATTTGAGATTCTAGTGGTGATCCCAAGGTTTCCAACGCAAATATGTCCTGCTGAATTACAGGGGAATGTGTGTAAAATGATGAACAAATATCAAGATATTTTCCATTTTATGTAGTGCTGCGGCCATAAAAACACGGCGTCCTGGGTTAGAATATTTCTCTCAATCTAAGCGTGATGTAGCTTCAGTGTAACTGCAGCCAGCAGATGCAGAATATACATGTGACATTGCCCAACAAAATGCAGGGGAAAAAAAAAAAAAAGCTTTTTCCGACTTTAAACCCACTTAAGAGAAAACTTGAGTGAAAAGTTAGAGTTCTGGGGGTTAAATGATGCAGAGCATGGAAGAACTTGCCGAGTTTTTGAACACAACAGTTTGAAACTATTGCAATCTCATGTGGGTTTTCTGCTTTTTTGATAGCTCACTAATTTTACTTACAGTTTCGCTGAACTGCAGCCCAGTACGTGGCTCAAGCAGCTTATTTAAACATGACCGCTCGCACAGTTGCGCCATGGAGAAAAATCAGGCCTTGTAATCGGGCAAATGACCCCTAATTTTCCTGGAAGAGCTTGTTGTGTCCTGCCATGTTTGGCATGTCCGTAAACTTAAACTGAAATATCGGTGATAGACGTCTCCTGGGAAAATTAATGCAGAAACAACATGTCCACCAATATCAAATAAATCTGACTGCATACGCTCTTGACTAACGTGACAACCTGGCCTCTTATTGTGCACATCTTTCAAAAGTAGGATAGGCCTTTATGGCCATCTTCCCATCACGCCCCACGTCTGAGAGTCACAGATCTCTCCAGCCAATGGCAGCTCTCTGTGGCCCCGAACAGGTTCATAGAAGAAGAACCTTGTGTACTCATTGCCTTGAATGGTATTGTGATTACTTTCTACCGCAATAAAGAAAAATGTTACTGCTACAAGGATTTATTGGGAACTTCTGCTTGAGTTTTGACCTAACTTGAAGTTATTTAACCTTAAAGGCAAATAAACTGTTAAGCGTTGATACAGATTGTACTTTACTTTACGCTACCATTCATAAATGGTCATTACATGATGTATTTTTCTTTAGAAGACGGACGTCAACTTTCATGCAGCCATTTTATATTTAGTGCAATAATTTGGTAGTTGGAAACACCAGATGGTGGCATAGTGTCTTATACAATACGACAAACGTCAGTGATGTGGTTTGAATGCATTTTGCTTGTTTTCCAGTGGCATTACTGTTAAATGGACACGTTCCTCTCTCGTGTTTCCCAGTGTCTCGGAGTTCATGGACCAACTAAATTGAGCCCCCATGCTGTCATGGAAATGGCACTTTGCCAGCAAACGCAGCGTTCGTTTATTTACTAATTGACACGTTTCCGGTCAGAGAGGCCTCAGTTTGAGCGTGTTGGTGGGACAGGAGTAGCTGTGCGATCGGGCCCGGAGGATGCCCGCGTTGCCACACGAGCAGACCTGCCGGCAGGGTTCCTCAGAGCCACACACACGAGAGAGAGAGAGAGAGAGAGAGAGAGAGAGAGAGAGAGAGAGAGAACCTGAGGCCTCTCCCTGTCCTTTTCTTTTTGATTCCTCCCCTCTTTGGGCAGTGCATCAGGAATGGGTTCACATCGCGACGCTAACTCACTCTGTTGCGTGACCATACCTTTCTGTACGGAAGCTATGTGGGGTTTGGGGGGGTACAGACTTGAAGAATATAAGAGATAAGGTTTTTATAGTTGAGACTATGTAATGTGCTGGACTGTAAGGCAGTGAAGTTTTACTCCTCTGTGTGTGGGACTGGGACAGGCTGGCAGCATGCGGTTTTAAAGGTCTGTCTGCAGCAAGTGGCGCGGGGGAAGTTGAGCTGAATGAGAATGGGGGGCTGTGCAGTGAAAGACCTAAATAAATATGGTGCGCTAATGACGTGCTTAAGCCTCCCTACACGCTGTTCTATTGTCATGTAAATCAGATGGGCATTCGGCATAAATAACACTCTCACTTTACTGAGAGGGACACACACACTCTGTCACTCACATACACACACACACACTCTCTCTCTCTCTCACTGTCTCTCTCTCTCTCACATGCGCTCGCGCGCGCACACACACACACACACAAGTGCAATCATTGCCATTCTCTTGCGTGCACACGCATACCCACAAATTATAGTGAATGATGTGTTTTTGGAGTATGCCGCTGTGTGAGTTTCTTGTAAACGACGATGGAGATAACTTCAACGCTGCTTTAAGCTGCTATCATGTATTGGCTATGTAGAGAAGGGATTTTTATTTGGCTGGGAAAGGGTTAAAAGTGAGCCTATTTTAAAAAAAGTTCTTTTCAGTGGAGGGTTCAGTGAACCATATGTAGGTAGCCACGGGCTAATGGCCAATTGGTCCCTGACTCTTCAGGTATCCCACACAGTCCGAACCCCTCACGCACATCTCTCTCTCACACACACACACACACACACACACATCCCTGCAGAAATCCCTCCTGCACTTCACTCTAATCTCACCTTTTCTGTGCTGCTGACCCGGGAAGCCTGGCAGTATTCCCCACCGCCTGCCAGCGGATAGCGCTTCTGATCCCCGCGGCCTCTCTCCGAATATTCCTGCTCTCCACCCCACCGGCCCCTCGCTATTGATTTCTGCGCCGCGTTTAGCTGTTAGCTTCTTCCGGAGCCCCCGTCACCACCGGCTCAGGCTGGCCGCCCGCCCGCCCGCGCTAATGTCGAACCGAGGAGAGCTTTGATTTTTCATTACCGCCACTTCCATATTTTAATATCGGGTTTAATCTGCGCCCATGCCTCTAAGAAACAACCCTTCCCAGCCAATCCCCGGCCTTCAAAAAATATACGCCGCTTCTTCAATCAAAGTCGGGCCAATTTTTGCCTTTTTTTTTTTTTTTTTTTTTTTTACCCCTTCGAATCCAATTCCAACGGTTTCCTTTTCTCTTTCTTTCACTCGATCCCTTCCTCTGTCTTTCTCTGTTCCTTTCTTTCCATTCCTGTATCTGCCTTTCAATTCTGATCTCTGATGCTCTGCTCTTTATTGAATTACTTTCTCATCGACTGTCAGCCATTTGGCTAAAATAACACGCGCAAACACAAAAAAAAAAACAAAAAAAGCTAATGAAAATTGCTATAAAAGCGACCAATTTTTCCTTCGTCAATACATATGCTCTTAGGGGCTTTTCGACAATTTACAATATGATATTATGTTTACATTTTTT
The DNA here is from genome assembly GCA_029692085.1 of Gymnothorax javanicus. NCBI lineage: Eukaryota > Metazoa > Chordata > Actinopteri > Anguilliformes > Muraenidae > Gymnothorax > Gymnothorax javanicus. Next base: position 115,986,616 of record CM056200.1, read on the forward strand.
AAAAGCAGTGTGTTACTCTGTACTCATTCAAATGGGTTCATCAATGCACGCTAAAAGTATTATAATGAGATATCTTGGCTTTTCATATGAATAATGAAATATAATAACATAATTTCTTTTCAATAAGATATTTTACTATTCTGCTGCTCTTAGTAGTGAAATGCATTATAAAAGTGAGAAGGTAGCATTTTTAATGGATGAATGCGTCAGGTATTCTTGTTAGTTTTAACATCTTTTATTATATTGCCTCGCCGATGCGTTGTGTGTATTCTGGATGTATCAAGGCATTGAAAACATGAACATTCTAGAATAAACAGATTAAGAGTATACAGCGTGTGTGTGTTTGCATGTGCACAGGTGTAAACATTTGTCTTTTTCTCCCAGCGACTTCATTGAAGCGGTTCCCTGAAAAAGTCAGTTTCTAAAGGACGTTTAAACAAATTTAGAAAATGTGAAATCAAATGGGTTCAGTCAACACGCCTTTTTTTTTTAAGGTGGGGTGCAATCAGTGCCGGTGCTTGGCTTTCTCTCAGTTGCGATTGCCCTGATTTATCAGAAAACTGCGTGCTTCCTTAAACGCAGTAAGTCCAATTTGGAGTCTCCGCTCCGTGCAAAGGTCACGAAGGAATGCCCATCCGCTTTGGAGGAACGAGCCGACTCAAAACATTATCGCAACGTTCCCACCATGTAGTCAAGCTTTCAAAATGCGGAGTATGGCCAATTATTCCAGTAACGTTGTGTGAACGTTTTATGTGCGATGTCTCACTGATGATGAGGAATTGCGGTCCTGGAGGCGGTGTTCCAGTCCTGCAGTTTCTCATGGCCCTATGAGTATTATAACAATAATAATAATCTGACACGATCATTAAAAAAAGACACATTGTCTCCAGTCCTACTATTCTTTGAGCAGTTGAATAAATAACAACAACAACAATAATAAAATATTATTATTATTATTATTATAATGGAAAATGTTTCAGTCTGGATGGTTCACCCTTGACACACCTCTGGTAAAGGCCTCCAAAAGGCACAGTAAGTCTTGTGGAGAGAAGCCAAGGAGCTTTTTTTTTTTTTCCCCTGAAAGTGCCTAGTGTGCTAGTTAGTTTTTCAAAGTAACTGTAATGACTGCTGTTAATTAATAAATAATAAACGCTGTTGTTTCGTCCCAGAACTGTTTCAGTCTGGTGGCATTATAACGAGGGCTTGTGAAACTGTGTAAGTCACAGCGCGAGTGAGGCGGGTCACTCGTGACACAAAGGCTGAAGACTGACGGATGACGGATGGCTCGTCGGATCTGAAGACGGAGGCGACGACAAACGCTGCCCACGTTCGCCTTCATCCGATTCCTATCAAACGTCGAAGGAGCGGCGGTCTAATTGAACAACCTTCGCCAATTTGTTTGCTTTTTCGCCTTCTTAAAAAAGAAAACTGGAGGAAAAAAGAATAAACAAAAAATAATAATCTGGGTGCGATATTCTCTCTGCTGGTGGAGTGTTTTTAGTCCCCCGCCGCGATCAAATGAATTATTAAAGACGCTGTTGTGATACAGCTGCCTATTTAAATGTCTACACTTTCTTTTTAAAACCCAGTATTGCCACAGCCTGCAGAGAAGAAAACTGCCACTGATAAAAAAGAAAAAAAACAAAAAAGGGAAAATGTTACCTGTTGTCCACATGAAGAGCAAAAAAAAATTTTTTTGACCAAATACAGATGTGGAGATGCCAGTTTATTTTTGTTTGCTTTTTTGTTTTTGACTAATTATTACCCTTCGCTTTAGAAAGTGATCATTATTGTGAAGCTTCTGATAAATTGGAAACTGCTTATGTTTAAACAAAGCTCTTCAGTTTTTTTTTTTTTTTTTTTTAAGAATTGCCACATATGTTAAAATTGTCCATGCTGAAACATTAGCGGACAATAAACGTGGTTCGCTGACGGGTTTGAGCCAGCTCATTGCAATTGACCTGCCGTTCGGTATGAGAAATGCGCCTACACTTTTTTTTTTTTTTTTTTCCTCCCAGTAGCAGAAAGTATTTAATAGAGCACACTTTGTAAATTAAATATGGTTAATTACTTTCCATGGCGGGCCACCGACTGAGTTTTTGGGGTGGGGAGGGCGATGGGGATAAGGAATGGCAGAAGAGTCTCTTTAGGCCCTCTCATTAATCCCTGCCCCTGGGTGCTTCATGCCTTTTATACCCAATCTAATGAACTGTTTACATTTTTTAGCTTTCCAGATGACACAATTATTTGTGCTGTTCCAGTGCCACTGTCACAGCAACTGTGTGTAGAGGTGTAAGGGGGGGGCTGTGCAATTAACTCTGCATTTGGATTCATAAATTTTTTTTTTTTTACCTCTACATCTGGGGACTTGTATCGACATTATTTTGAAGACAACGCTGGTTTTCCACACCTGAAGCCAGTTGTATTTTTCTTTTACATCCGGCAGGCTTAAAAAAGGTGTGTGGCGCATGTTGCTTTTTCAGTTTAAATTCCTTATTTTACATCCAGCGGCTAAATGTCGCAAAGCAATAAATGCGCAATGCTGGAAGATTTGAAATTCTTCATGAGCTCGGAATTGGAAATGTATCTTGATACAGATGTGTTCATGTGAAAATCTGATACTGTTGATGGTGTTCTGAGGCAGCTGCTACTTCATGACTTTCATTCCTCTAAATTGCTGGAAATTATTTGTGAGTTATTTTGCCGTGTCTGGGAAAGTAACCTTATTCACATAGTTATCTTTTGATCAGCTGTAGAGATTTCCCTCAATCTGTGTCAACAGAGCTACAGCACATGTTTGACAGGACACAAAAACCTCTGACTTGATTTTGACGAGATTTGCCTGAATAGCAAAGGCAGGCGGTCCGTTTTGCATAAAGTTAAGACAGGGCTTCGTACCTATTTTTTGCTCCCGGGAATAGAGGCACATTCCTCCCCAAGATTAAAAAAGAACTGACAAAGGAAACACCTTTGAAGCGGTTTAAATTTTTTTTTTAAGTCAATAAGGTTTGTTATAATAGTATGTTCTTTTATTTCGAAGCCTGCAGTCTCTCTCCTTTTGTTTTGCTCCAGTTGCATTTGAATGAACCATGCAAAATGCAAAAAAAAAAAAAAAAAAGATCAGGACAGAACTCATTTCTGCAATAAATTTTTTTGTTAATTGGCTCATTTATTGTATTTCATTTCATTATTTTGGAAAATAAATTTTTTTTTTTAGCCAAAATAATTAATTCAGTATTATTATTGAGAGGGTTCAAATTAATACTGGTTCCATATGTTTATTAATTCCGTATGTTAAAAATATTAGGGTCAAAAAATGTAAAATGTACGCATGGGACAAAAAAACATGACACTGGTGAAATAAGTTATGTTTTATTGTTTTCTTATGTAATCTATCTTTGCAACTTTGTGTAGATTAACGAGCGAATTGAGGTCTAGCTCCAAATCCAGGTTAATCTGATATGAGAATAGCCTGATCAGGGATTAGTTTTTGTCATCTTGACTTATTTGGAGGCGGGTGTGGAGGAAGACTGAATTAAAAGCCGCTTGAGATAAACAGCTCTTTTCCCTTCAGTCGCTTTTTTCCCATTTTTTGAAATGACAGAGTTTCCTTTTTTTTCCGTTTGCATAACGTTCAAAGGTTACACTGGCAGAGCAGGTGCTGTTCTCGGCTGTTGAAAACAGCTATTTAGAAATACTTAAAATGCGCCTATTATGTTACCGCAACGGAGTCTGAGGAAGATGTCAGTGCGATGATTCATATGCAACCA